>JAIUND010004169.1:0-12910 GCA_034699125.1 Gisinianus flammeolus | reverse complement strand
TTTCATTATTTTTCGACGCAGTTTCTATATGACTTTGGGGGCTGGAAAAGTGAGTAATGGCGTTTTTATTTGTCAGCACTTGTATACATTTTGTTTCTCTTCACCCGAGTGAAGTCTTTACAATTTGAACGAGTTTGTGTGAAAAACACGTTGAGCCACTTGAAAAGCCTAAGAGCGGTGTGGTGTTATTGAATGCTTAATTGGTGAGTCCATTTTGAATTCGTTTGAATGCTCTAACTTTGCAATTTTAATGACCATATAGAACACGAAATTCGTTCAATCTCAAGTGGACCGTATACAGGATAATTCCTTTGAGGACGAAGTTTGAGTCCAAAAATCCAGTGCTATTACAAAACAACAAACACAGCACACATTTGAAACTTCCCGGACATTTTGATTTTTGACAAATAACAAAAAGACAATGACATAAAACAAATGGAATTCTGTGGACGTCTGATGGAGCCGGGCCCAATTAAAAATATTTGAGATTTTTAATTGTGGTTTTTAGAGTTTAGAATTCTCATCATTAAATTTAATTCTACTGACTCAGACGATTCACTGTACACTGTACATATATTGTCTGTTAAGTTCCAAAACGAACTATAATTATTTTCCTTAATTTTGTTTGACCGAGGTTGACCTGCTCTGGAGGTCAAAGTATTAGAGATGGAGCTTTGGGTCAAGCAACATTATTGTAGAACATGTCATGACGAACAATAATGTCGCTTGACCAAAAACTTCATCTCTAATACTTTGACCTCTAGAGCAGGTCAACCCTGGTCAAACGAAATTAAGGAAAATAATTATAGTTCCTTTTTGAACTTAACAGACGATATATATAATACACATTGGAACGACGCTGCTGACTTAAAGACTATAATATATGATGGGAATGAGAGTGAAGATGATCAACTCTTCCACATATATTTCCTTATGAAAATTGTCAATCAATGCAAACAGAAATGAATATATACTAAAATGGTCAAAAGATAAATATATACTGAAAAAGTGAATACAAAATACATAGATGCGGAAATTCTATATGCAAAAAGTCAAAATACACAAAAAATAAATCCAGAATGAATAATATAAGTGCATAAATAATACCAAAAAAATGAAATTTTCATGCATGCGATGCGCAGTCGATGCGAGAAAACGAGAAAGGGACCAGAGTTGGCAGCCCGGGCTTTTTATAGTTGGGCAAAATGGGTGGGTTTTTTTTGGCCAACAAAAATGACCAAATTAGTTTGGGCAAATTGGGTTTTGAGGTCGCCATCTGTCGTATTTAAGTGTCAAAAAACCCATATGGGGCGACCTAATAAAGCCCATTTTACCCAAAATTTAGCCCATTTTGTCCATTTTGCTCAAAAAACCCCACGTGGGCAGCAAATATATAAAAAACCCGGGCAGAAGACCAACTCTGAAAGGGACATTCCGACTTTTGTATTCAGCTCAGCGGAGAGTGCGCATCGCGTATATATATATTAGCTTAAGCTTAAGAGCACGTCGCGTGTATCGACTCCCGGCTATATGCGCCTGGCTCATGTTGACTAATAGAGTTTACCCCACACTATTTAAATTTGAATTTGAATTTGAACTTGAACTTGAAATAGTGAGGGAGATGGAATAATTATCTCATAATTTAATTGTGATTATTTGTGCGTGTGTGTGTTCCAAATAAAAGTGTGATTGTGTATGTATATTATATGACATTGTGGACATATTTATGCATTCTTATTTATGCATTGGCTTCCAAAATGGAGCTTTTGTTTGCGTGCTTGAACTGTTGATTTAGAAATCAACAGACTTGACGAACAGATTTGGATGTGGGTATATGCTGGTTTATCTTTTATTCATTAATGATTTTATTCTATCAATATTACGGACAACCATTATGCTTGTTATACATCAATTTGAAATTCATATATTTATATAAGTCCCATGATGATGATTGTGATTGTGATATTGTGCCCTATTTTTTAGCTGTTGGATCCTTTTAACGGCAGCATCGAGCTTTGTACGCTCCAACGGCACTGCAGTAAGCCGAGCCGCATTGTATAGAATAACCGGATGGACATTCCAAGAAAGAGTCCGTGCAGGGACCGTAGGCACAGTCAGTTAAATTTGAACAATCCGCCAAACGTCCATTCACATTCCCATTCCCATTTACATGATCACCATCTGTTGCTCCTGTGCCAGTAACAATTTTCACAAAAGAAGACGATATAAATTATGTACATATAACATAAATATTTTCAATATGAAAAGACATATTCGATTAAAGACTTTGGTCAGACTTACGTGTAAACGAGATAGAAATTTGTGCCGCGATGAGCACAATGGCAAAAAGGACGAGAACTTGACGCATATTTTATAATTTATTTATTAGTTACGCTGTCTTCTTTCAATTTTGTGTGTGAATTCCTCTGCTTTTCTATGGTAGACACGTTGTGGATTATAAAGCAGTGATGGACTTGGAATCTCTTGGGAGTCAGCGAATCAGTGAATGAATAATAATGACAAAATGTTGTCCTGTTTCATATACTTAGCAGAGGAAAGGAAACCATGATGAAATACCAAGGGCATTTTACAACGATAACTATTTATCACATTTATTTATTTTTCCTACAGATAATTATTTATTATTCTCATCACACTTTGGCTATAATATAATTGCTTTTTTGTTATACTTAATGTGTTTTTGAAAATAGACTTTGATTGAGCTGCTATATATTTCCCCCCATTATCATCATTCATCATCATATCATGTTTTTAATTAAATTTTAATTAAACCGCAAAGACACTTGAACATCAATTGAACGTCAATGACGGCTAATTGGTATGCATTTGATTGGTTTATAAAAAATCTCCTTTCGCATTACACACAACACAGATGGAACAACAACAAATTATCGAATGAATGATGATTGATTGCGTTTAATGAAGTTTAAAGTCGAAAATATCGGAATACAATAAGTTATCGGTGATATAACATTTAACGTGGAATAATTATAAGCAAGTGCTCTGGCTATATATTATTGCCGCCATTTTTTGTTATTTCAACATTCACGAGCTTCATTGCCCATAAATCCATAAATCCACATGTTACGATAATAGTTGGTGGTGGCTCTCTCTATGTCAGTACGAATTAAGATGTCAGCCCATAATTCTCCGCGACCTCCAGTGATTTTCAATGTTACCAGTCTTTTCTTGCTCGCCATTGGCCTTAACCTCACCCTCGTCCACGGTAATTTTTTCTCTTTCACAAAAAAATCACTGTGGATATCTCATAAATCTTATATATATCGTCTGTTAAGTTCAAAAACGAACTATAATTATTTTCCTTAATTTCGTTTGTCCGAGTTGACCTGCTTTGGAGGTAAAAGTATTAGAGATGGAGCTTTGGGTCAAGGAACATTATTGTAGAGCAGATCATGACAAACAATAATGTCGCTTGACCCAAAGCTCCATCTCTAATACTTTGACCTCCAGAGCAGGTCAAACCCGATCAAACGATATTAAGGAAAAAAATTATAGTTCGTTTTTGAACTTAACAGACGATATGTAAATATGAATACTTAAAATAAATCTATCAAAAATTATATAATAGCGTTCGTGTGCCCCGAGGCTTCCTCGATATCGATTTGGCCGTGCACCTGCGAGCTCGACAGGGTCCAACTTGGTATCATCCATTGCGAAGGTTTCTTTGGCATGTCTGACTCCACGATCGCGTCCACCATGGCCCAACTCCGGACCACCAATGGCGTCCCTCCAAATGGCATCCTGTCCCAACTGTCCACATTCTGGTTCTGGTCCACAAACGTGACGACGCTGGACCTGTCACCCTTCCTCCATTCCCGCATGGACAAACTCGTCATCTCGTACAATTTTGCGGTGACCTCCATCTTGGATTTGAATGATGATGATGATGATGATGATGATTTGTTTGGTTCCATTGACATCCGCCATTTGGAATTCTACGGGAGCGTCCTCTTCCCCCAAGACTTCCCCCCACATTTGTTCTCTTATTTCAGCCCGAGGATGGAAAGTCTTAGTCTTGGCGGGATTTTCTTGAATGACACCGCTTCCTTTGGACGTCCCATCGATGACGAGGGAGAATTTGAATTGGAATTCCTCCCGGGTTTTCACAGCCTCCGGAATCTCACTCAACTCTCACTGTACAATAACAAAATCCCGTTGTTGGGTGGCGCCCTCTTCCGGCATCAAGGGAAACTACAAATGTTGGAGCTCCATTCCAACGAACTGACAGAGATCGGGCCGGATTTGTTCTTGTTCAATGATGTCAAGGATTTCAATACAGAAAACAAAGAGATGACGACACTGATGATCCGATTGGACTCGAATTCTCTGAACGAGGATTCAATCGCTGTGAATTCAGGACTCTCCGAGATGTCTCGGCCTGTCACCCTTCATTTGCGCTACAATGCGTTCGGGACGATTCCGCAAGGGACGTGGGAGCCTTTTCTTGATCAAAACCTGGGTAATACGATGGATTTGGATGGGAATCCCTTGAGGTGTGACTCAGGATCACAATCATTGAGCTGGCTTAAACGGAGGAAGGCAGAGTTTGAAGGGCGAGTTAAATACGCCTACTGTATCGATGACCCGGGGGAGACAGTTTTTACGTCGGATCTAGTTGACCCTTGACCTTAATGATAACTCGGCCTTTTTTCAATTAAGAACTCGGATTTTTCAATTAAACTCTTTGTTGAACCGAATGTTTCTTTTTCCACACACATTTGCATTTTTTCCAAGTAAATATACGAAAGTGCCTCAAAAGAATCCTCCGACACTGAACAAACCCTGACCCAAGGACATGAACCACTCCCAATTGGCCACCAAATACCAAACCAGATATTCGCCCATTGCACTCCCGATGGCTACCAGGATCCCTTGCCCCCACACGCTGAAATTGAGCCCAATGTCCGAGCTCCGAAAGGCCAGGGCTCTGAACGCCGGGGCAGAGTCCCCCAGAAAAACCACCCGCTTCGCCCTCCCAGATGTCCTCGTTTTTTTTGTAGTATTGTCGTCGTCATCTATTATTCTTATTGGTGGAGGTCGGGGTCGCCCCTCGGAGAATCTCGCTCGCTTCCGCTCCTCCCAAAGCCAATAGAGCCCGCTGGAGAGCGCGCGGCTCACAGTCTGGGCCGTCAAGTCCTTCCGCTGCGCATGGAAATGAGGACGAATCACGGCGCGCGTCACTTCCGCAAAGGACTCGTCCCGCGTCTTCCTGTTATAACTAAACTTAACGTTGGTCCACTCTGACACTGTGAATCATCTTTCTCCTCCGCCACCTCCGTCATGGCCTGCTTAAAGAAGTTCCAGTAGAACTTGAAGTCAACGCTCCGCCATCATGGAGATGGCCTCGCTCTCCTTGGGAAACGTGAGGAACAGACGTTGGGCCCAAATTACCATAGCAACCGACCAGACGGCCATGGCCGAATGGAACGTGAGATGATGAAACTCGACCGGAGAACCAATCCCAGTGCTCTGAACGAACCGAACGTTGATCCAAAGAGCGTAGAGAGGAGCTGCCGCGTGGTACCCACGCCAAAAGACCATTCTCCGTCTGGAAGTGACGATGCGGACGTGACCCGTTTCCACCGAGAATTGAAGTGGGAGCAGATTCAGCGTGGAGATGAGAAAGAACCAAAAGTGATTCACCCGGAGATCTTGCTCACGAATCATAATATTTCCTGTGATTTTTGTCGTAATTATTATCCTGAGAGTTGTGTGTATATTATGTATTTTGTTTGTCGTAGTGTGTGTGTGTGTGCGTGTGTGGGAGAGAAATTTCGATTAAAAGTCAGTCCACAGCACAACCGTCGGAAACAAACAGAAGTTTCTATATAGTTGAGAGACAGAGATGAGAGAATTTAACTGTGAGGAAAATTATGTAGTATGTATACTCTCTATACATTCAGAAAGTTTTGATTTGTTCAAATGAAATGGGAAAAGAAATGTGAACGAGAAGAAAATCCAACACTATATATATATTATATATATATACGCTGCTTCACTTTGTCTTGAAAATTGAACAGCCAGTCCATTTTATATTCTCGCGGTGTGGAAGTTGTTTCCAAGTCGAAAATACGCCGTTATTTAGTTCATATAACACACGGTCAATGATCCACATAATATCATAGACCATAGTTTGTATTTGAATGTGGGTAGTTTAATGCAGACCTGTCCAGTATACAGCCACAGGCGTTAACTCCAAGAAGCAAGGAGAGTCAGTCTAATTTTGGGGTACCTCAAATACTTATTTTTTATGCATCCTTTTCCAGCACAGCATTTTGGGGAAGACCAAATTTTTCAAATATTCCATTTAAAATTTAAAAATTGCCCTTTCCCACATGCACAATCCTGCAAGGAATATATAAGGATATATCCAAAATAAGGATTTCAGGTTCCCCAAAATTAGACTGACTCTCCTTGCTGCTGGCTATATTATTCGGAGTTAACAAGCTGGCTGTTCTGGACAGGTTTTTGATTTAATTCGATGTGTACATATATACATGAAATGGGAATATTTTGAAATGGGAATATATACAAGTGCAACTAAATTATTCATCATTCACTTAACTATAAGAGTATTTAAAGTGCGGGTTTGGAATTGTGGAATACACCATCACTGAATTCGAGTACGTCGTAATATATATATACATGCAACCAAGGAATATATGAATGGACAGACCCAAGGAAAAGTGATGAATAATTTATAGTTGCACTTATATATTATTCATGCCCGCAAAATTCCCATTTCATATCAAACCTACAATGTAGGTCCTACATATATCGTATGTTAAGTTCAAAAACGAACTATAACGATTTTCCTTAATTTGCGGAAATGCGACGACTGCGTCCGTCTTTGTGGGTAACATTCTGAAAATATTCATGGTGACAGAAAAGGTCATGGCCGACAATAATGTCGAAGGACCCAAAGCTCCATCTCCAGCCATTTGCCCTTTGCAACAGGTCAACGAAATTAAGGAAAAAAATTATAGTTCGTTTGTGAACTGAACAGACGTTATGCATTCTCAATGGTCTGAAATTGATTACTGATTTGCCTGCACACCGTTAAAACTCCGGTGGAATTTTTACCCTTTTCAGGGTAACCAAGGGAACTTGCTTTAAAGAGAAAATTTTTACTCTTTTCGGGGTAAAATTTACCCCTAGAAGAGTTAAGCGTACCCTTAAAAGAGTAAAGTTTACTCTTTACAGCAAGTTCCCTTGGTTACCCTGGAATTTTTTACAGTGCGAGGACATGACGAAACATGACGACGTCGTGCCGATGTCGATCCGACGTGGAAACGATAAAAACCGCCGACGAAACGACGTCGTTTTCCGGTCGGATTCTGTGGTGGATATTGCGTTACCGTGTTATACTGTATTTCACTCGACTTCAAAACAGATGTAATGGGATTTTGTTTAGGCTTAACTTGAAGAAAACCAAGAAAATTCCATGGAATTTTGAAGCAGTCGTTTTTCAGCTGAGGATGAATTTTAAGACCCGGCACTTTTGAACTGTGCAATCACAACGAAATACGTCAAAACGCCCGCCACGATCTGAAATTAAACCATTCAGAAAAAAACTTTGAAACGGAAAACAAAAACCAATGGAATTCAATCATTTTATATGTATATACATAAATTGCAGTTGTTTACGCGTACAGATGTCAGAAACTGTCGATTGAGCGTAAAAAACCCACATGGAGAAATCCTTGGTGGATTCCCCATCATTTTGACCAGTAAAACTTGCATCTCGGCAAAAAAGCATTGCTCCTGTAGAAATGGAACATCTTGCGCTGAAAAGGAATTCTGAATCCCCTGCTGCGCCTGTGCAAAAAAATCCATTAGGAAATTTAAATAAAGTGTGGTGAAAACAAAAAGGGAAACACAACAGACATTGACGGGAATTTGAACCCAGGTCAGCTCGGATTTCATGGTTTGCTTGTACAATTAAAGGTAAATTGCATCGAATTGAACAAATGGCACAAAACCCCTATTCAAATTCAGTTGTATATGGCAAAAAAATGAGGAAAAAATTTGGTGCGAACTTTCTCGGTGAGGTCGTGACTGCTCGCCGCCAGTTTGTACAGTAGAAATCCATGTAAAGCCACGAGCGGGATTTGAAATCGTCCTTGAACTCTGAGCGCGGGATTCATATCCGCCCGGAAGGAAAACAGGAAAAAATAGAGCACTGCCAAAATGCCGTACATTGCTGAAATCAACTGGACTAAAATCCCAACTCCTGACGATTCATTCATCGTTTTCACCGTCCGCAACCCAATTTCATAACCCTTTGTAATTTCATTCAAAATCTCCCGCGTGGAGTTTAAATTTTTCCCATCATCCCGAACTCCCGGCAGCCCCATCTCGATTTCAATCCCAATGTCGCGATTGTGTTTCCTGTTTGACGATGTAACGATCCAGGATTTCTGTTCCTGTACCTCTTGAACTTGAATTGGACTTGATCTTTGACCTGGACCCCGCAAAATCTCGTTTAAGCTCGAATTGAGCTGCTCGAAGCACTCAGTCGTCAAATCAATGCAAATGATGTGAAAACAGAGCTGGAGATTGCAGAAAAGGGTTAATAAATTCCAAATTAAGTTCCCCGCCATGAAAAAAATGAAACCGAGTGTCCAATCAGTAAAGAAAATGTAGAAAATGATGTAAAGACCGCAAAGCGCCATGGTCGACGAGAAAATGGCGGCTACTCCAAGCAATCTGAAAACCCTTTGCTGAAATCCCTGCAGAAATTTCAATCCGACTTCGGAATTCGCTGTCAAAGACAAAGAGTGGACGGAATCGTAAAGGATCTCGACAGCCTGCCAATATTTTACAAACTGCGCATGCGTCAATAAAATTCGAGCTTGGATGAAAAAGGTCGTGAAATACTGAATGAGACCGAGTGAACTGAGGATGACGCTGTCCAGAATCCCGTCGTTTTCATCTAATTTCGGGACACGGTCCCTGTACAGAGTGAAAGAAAACAAATACAATGAGCAGAAAATAAAAGTGGCCAACGAGTACAAAGTTTTCAAGCTCCTCCAACGGAATTCCAACGAAGCTCCATTTTGCCTTTCATCCTTTCCATTCGATGTGCGATCCAAATTAAATGTAAACGGGAAATGACCGAAAATTCTGAGAACTAAGACGGGCCATTTCAAAATCTCCCGCAATTTCTGAGATTCCAATGACTTGGAATAGACCATTGAAATCGGTCGGATTTTCAAGTTCTCCATGTTTGTTGTTGTCTCACTTTTCACTGAATTTTTCGTTGTAAATGTAGAAAGCTTGAAAGGAATGATCAAATTTTGCAATGCGACGTTTCAGTTGTTTCGGTACATATTTGCATTTGTTGCACATCCTAATTTCCTTAATTGGCTTTAATAATTAATATCAATTAAACACTGAGCGACCACGCCCAGCGAGACAACCAGCACATAATCGTTTAATTTTCTCTTCTGTTTTCACCAAAACAAAATCCAATTTCCATTTATGATTGGCTATACATATATTTACATGCAAATGTTCCTACTTTAAAATAACTTGAACGAACTGGTGCTCCCTATATATGTATATATATATATAATACAAATACAATATAAAAGATAAAATAAAAGCACACTTTACATGAAGTGATTTAATATCATAAATAAAAGACAAATCTTTTCAATTAATAATCAATAATAATTGTATAATATTAATGTATATTTATGCGAACCTGAATGGAAATTTACAGGTCGTCTTTCTCTCGAATGCTACTCTACCAGCAGAGTGTCACCGGAGCACTTGGGCAGGTCCTTCTTCTCACCGAGGATGAGTTGGAGAAGGACGATGAAGTACGTCAAGACCACACCCACAATCTGTCCACCACAAAACCCCCATCCTCTTTTAAGGGGCTGTCCATACAAACTGAGTCAGGTAAAAAGGCCAATTTTTTGACCCTCCCTCCCCCCTGTCAGCATGTACGCTAATGTATTAGTATAGGGACACGTGACTAAATCTCGACCCCCCCTCCCCCCTCTTACCTGAGTCAGTTTGTGGACAGCCCCTAATGTATATCCTTATATGATTCATGTAAACAATGGTAATATACAGGTGTACTTCACAAGGGAGCGAGCAGAGCCGAAAATCCGTCAATAAGATCACCTTGTCCCCCTTCTCGAGTTACCCCTATATATTACATTAACCTTGATTTTTTTTGATTTAAACCAAGAATTTCTGAATCCTCAAGATTTTTTACCAAGATCTCCTTCAAAGTCTCACATTGAGGTGACCTCCGGACGGTCACCACAGGTCATCAAGTAAAAAAACTTTTTTTTTTTTCAAAAAGTGTTCAGAAAGAATCGTCTGAAACGGATTTCTGTACAAAAATCCTAACGACGTACATTTGACCCCGTGACCCCGGCACATTTGACCCCAGATGATGTGTCACCAAAACCAATGTGTCTCGGAGCCCGAATGATGAAAATTCCAAATCCGAAAACTTGCAGAATTGAAATCGGTCAACCCATTCGGTAGCTATCGGGAAAATAACAGACGGACGCATGGACGGACGGACCGGGTGATATTATATAGGGGAAGCTCGCTTCGCTCGCTCCCTAAAATACGTTCTTTCTGGTTTGTGGTGAATTGTCAACTCACAGCGGGGAGGAGCGTCAAGTCGACCTTGAAAATATTCATGGCGCTCAGTTTGAATTCCCAGTCGCTGACCCAGTTCAAGAACTCTGTCCGCGTCCGCCGTTGGATCCCGCGCCAATTCAAATTCCTCGTTGACTCTCCTCCTACTCTTCCTCCTCCTCCGCCCACTTCAGCCTCCATCTGACTTGTACGGACCCGAGTTTTCAACCATTTCCGCCCCTCATCCACCTGTCCCCCATTAACCAGACCACCCACGACGAATTTAAAATTTACACCATGTCCACAGTCCACACAATCTCACAGTTTTCACATGCTTTCTGTATTAAAGTGTATTAAAGTCGACCTGAGAATGGAGAAACTCCCCAAAGACTGCGATGAGAACGAGGACAGCACAGTTGGCCGCCGCTCGGCAGCCGCCCACACTCTGCAACCGCCCCTCGATGACCGTGAACCCAATGGACGTGAAGAGCTGCGTCGTTCCCCTCACGATTACAACCAGCACGAATGACCCGCTCACGCTCGCGTACGCCTCAAACCGCCCGTCTAGCTCCCTGAACCGCCGCGAAAAACCCGCCAGGTCCTTGGAGCTATCGACATCCCTCCTGATGGATGTCAATGTCAATGTCAACGTTCCCCCGTTCGCGTCCGCCTCCAGCCCCATGTCCACAGCGGATCCCGGTACCGGTACCGGTAAAACTGATGGATCGGAACAAGGCACTTCCGGTTCCGGGAACAGAGCGTCGCCGACCTCCTCACAGAACTTGCAATGTTCCTGGACAAGCCGGAGCCCCACGAGGACGACAAAGAGGATGGCAAATGTGAGGGCGAATGGCGAGAGGAAGGCGCTGAGGCGGAGGCAGAAAACATGAGCGGCCCGGGATGGGAAGAGCGAGCTGTGAAGAAAGATCGTGTCCGAGTCCACCTGGAGAAAGTGCCAGGTGAGCATGGCCCAGATCTCGGTCATCACGAGGCTCGTCGTCGTCACGAAAACCCAGAATAGCCAGGACGTCCTGGATGCGTTGCTCCTCCCTCTGGTGGTGATGATGGGAGGAGCCATGGTGGAGCAGAGAAGGTCGATGGATGTTTGAGAGGCGTAGAGTCCCGCGAGGCGGAGGATGACGTTGGGGAGGCTGCTATTGACGAAGGCGAGGGCCATCACGACCTGCCGGACGAGACTCGTCCGCGCCCGAAGGAGCGTGACCTCCGCCGAGGGGAAGACGAGCGTTTGGAGGTGGGTGAGGAGGAGCCAGGAGTGGAGTAGGATCGGCAGGACACTCAGCGCCACCATTGGGCGACACCAGGTCACATCCTGATTGAGGAGACTCGCCCGGATCCGGTTTGTTTGGAGTGAACACCATTTACGCCGGGGCGGGTCATTGCTATTGCTTGCCAGGGGTGGAGATCCAGAACCAGATCCAGATCGAGAGTAGGAGGTCCCAGCTGGAGTGGGCGTGGTAGAAGAGACCCAGAAACAAGAACAAGGGGTGGGGCAGGGGAGGAGGCCCGTGGACCATCCGAAGAGGACGAGACCCGCGATGAAACTCTCGAGCATGTCTGTGCGGATATGAGTCGCTTCCTTTTTTTGAATGGAGTTCCAGAATTGTATTTAGTTCCAGTCTCTTCTTCCCTTTCCTTTTGACATGTGGGAATGATGATGACTATATTCATGACATATTATGCTAAGATAATTCGCGTAATTCTGGACTGTGGACTGTGGATTCATAGTTCGATAATCGAACTTCGATTGTTTCTGTTGTTGACGTTGACGTTGACTCGATGATGATGGCCACCATTAAATATTAAATACCAATTATTCTGTTCCACATATTCCATTCCCCTGAGGATGAGGAGTCATGCATTCATCATTCTGCTAATAAGTATATATTATTCAACTTGCACGACATGACACAGACGCGTTTTATCTCCGTTGATGAGCGAGGCTATAATAATAAAAGTATTATTAGTTTTGTCATACTCTGTCTTCTGTCTTTATACTCTTTTTGTATATATCGATGATTATGATTATGATTGGCACATGGCACGGAGATTGACTTGATGAAGCTTTCATGTGGGGGGAAAGGAAAAAGGAAATGCAAATAAAGTAAGTACCTATGTATACAGATATATCGTCTGTTAAGTTCCCAAAGGAACTATATAATTAATTTCCTTAATTTCGTTGACCTGCTGCAAAGGTCAAACGGCTGGAGATGGAGCTGTGGGTCCTTCGACATGATTGTCT
>JAIUND010004168.1:0-12911 GCA_034699125.1 Gisinianus flammeolus | reverse complement strand
TCGCTTTTCGAATTCGTTTTGGTTTCCGGACAGACTGACAAATTTTGCTCCTTCTGCTCGCTCCCTGTTAAGGTACTGCTGTACCATTTTTTATAATCAAATAACGCTCATGCCAGCATGAAATTCTCAATGAACTCAAAATTCGTAGGTCAGGATGAATTTATATTAAATGTTAAAAAAAAAAAAAAATTCAATTAGGAGGAGATGTTTTATAAAATCCGTAGAAAAAGTAGACTAAAATCTTTTAATCAAGTTCAAATATACAAAATTCGACGATTTTATACCTTTTAATATCGAAAAATGACGAGAAAAAAACGCAAATTACATGAGTAAATTGTAAATGTAAATGCACAAGTTTTGTGTTGTTTAGTTTTCGAGAGAATATTAGTATATCTTACAAAATATAAAAAGAAGAAGGCGAGGAAAAATGCAATGTAATGTTTAGGGATTAATCTGTGGTGGTTGATTAATCGTAATGCGGATTCCATTCCATGACGTCAGTCTCTTTTTTCCCTGCCCAAGATATATCGTATGAAGATGCGTGTGTTTACTTAATCAAAATTTGAATCCTAAAATGCGAGAATATGAAGAGAAGTTTTGCCACTCCCGTCATGATTTATGGCATGGCTCAATACGTCTCTTCTTCTCTCTCTTTGCTGTCTTTACGTCACACGAGAAGTTTTGGTTTCCTATATACAGATTGACTCTGTATAGTAAAAAGTAAACAAAACAAAAACGAGGCAGGATTTTAAATCTGAATATTAATTACGACACGAATCCCATAGATGTTCGAAAGTATCTTAAATTATTGTATAGTTGAAGTTAAATCATACGAGGGAATTGACTAGACAAGATTAAAAAGTAAACAAAAGCGGATGAGGATGAATGGATGACAAATGACAAATGACAAATGAAAATGAGTTGGGAATTAAAAGTGAGTTATTTACTGTGATTCCTTGTGTTCTTTACTGATGGGGGAGATGGATCTCAAATCTCAACCAAAGAAAGAGAAGCTCTTGTGGAATCCTTTGTGATATTGATGGTATCCAGGGATGGAATATCCATGCGAGTGACGATTATATCCAAAACCAATCCCGATCCCATGACCATACGGACCAAATCGAATCCCCAGACGTTTCCCAAAATTCCTGTAACTGTGATGATGTTTAATTGGAATGATGGGATAACCATAGCCATAGCCATAGCCAATCCCTTTCCCGATTCCTCCACCATAGCCAAATCCGGGTCCATAGTTTAAAGAATTGGCTACTTGGAGGTCCACAGGGGAAGGCATGGACTCGGCCACGATCCCTTCCACATTATTATTATTATAATTCCTTCGCGGAATCACAAGCTTCACTGGATAGTCAATTAATTTCACTTTAGACTCCTCTCGAGGAATCTCAATCGGGGCTGACGACGACACGGGGAATGGCGACTGGAGAATCGGAACAGACTCTGAAGTATCCTGAACTGGTGATGAGGATGATGACGATGGTAGTGGAAGAATGTTTTCACTTTTAATCTCATTTGCACTCACTTCCACTTCTTTTGCCAGTGGAATTGTCGTCGTCGTCGTCTCTATCCATAATTCCTTTTCTTTTTTCCTTCCCAGTTTTTTACTCTCGGCGGCGGGGGAAAGTCCGATTGTGATGAGACAGCAGAGAACTGTGAGACACATCTATAGAACAAAATGATATGATAGCAATTAGAAATTGAAAACAAAGACTCGTGTCCCTCGTTTTAAGTGAATTCCTCTTTGGGATTTCTTACCAAAAGTTTCCCCATGATTGAATATATATTAAATATCTGTATAGATTTAATATAGAAATGTACAATAAAACAAAACAAGACAAAATGTAAATCCGATTGCTTGATCCGTCAGGTGTAGAGTTGTCAGTGGAACTGTCATGATTTTTGACAGTTCAATTTATTTTATATAGCCAGCTGAAGGATTCAAAGATTTGATGTGATGACTGTGTAGAATGTGGAGAGGGTGTGAAAAAGTCGGAAATTATTATACATGTCCTGTGTCACGGTGGGGAATGGAATGGTTAGTGATTGAATGAGTGAGGGATTGCGATTACTACATCAATGCCTTTGAAAACCCGACCAACAAATCATTAGAGACTTTGTTCTGGGTCTGTACATTTCCCTATCCTCATTTGATTACATGGTGACTGATGGTGAGTTGATTTGTTTGGGGGGAACTCGGAAGTTGTACATTGTTAAATAAGAGCACATCTGTACTTGATAAATTTGGAGGATCCGTCGTCGCACGTTACGGAAATCTCAAGAGTTTGTTTCGTTGGGTGTTAAACAATCATTTTTGGTCTATATACATAATAACAATAACGCCATATGAAATGGACTCTATCAATTCCACAAAAATGTGTACTGTAATAAGATATTTCTGTGATTCTGTGTGTACCTTTGAAAATGAATGCGAGTAAACAGGAACAGACAATCACAGGAGTCGGCCGCATGGGATTTTTACGAGTGAGAATTGGTTCGTTTAATGGCAATGTGAACTTGCTAACGTGAACACACAACACACAACACAGAGCTCCCTTTATTGACAGGAGAGTGTCAATAAAAAATGTAAAATGTAAAAAAATTCCATATTCTTTTCATGTTGGTCCCACTCGCACACTGACTCGCCACTTTTAATGTGTTTCCCGTATCATTGACTTATCCTTTTGGGTTTTGAGAAGGAATGGTCACTGTACACATATAAACATAAGATAAACACACACACACGCAAAAGGAGACAAAATACAATGCAAGTGACCACGGGCAAAAGGAGAAAACACATGGTTGTACACACCGTGGTTTTACAATGTACTAGACTAACAACATAATTATTAGGGATATTATGTAATGAGAAGTGACTACACACAATCTCCGTCTGTGGGGACAAAATCAAGCAAAAAATCAAATGAGAGAGAGAGAGAGATCAAATAGGAGTGTGTGTCTTGGAAATAATTACAACCATAATATGTTTTCTTTGTGTGGTTGTCAACCACTCACAGTAAACTCCTCTATAAACTCTAAACAGAATGAAACAGAACACACGTTTTAATATGAGCTGATTGGTACAGAAAACGGCTGGCTCCATCATACTGTTTCCTATTCCATCAAACTTGTGGGCTACACATTTGAGAAATGGAAAATTCCCAAGCGGTACAAAAATTTTCCTAATTTTAATTAAATATTAATCACTATTTACATAATATTAAGATACTTCCTGAACTCGTCGTCCATTCTCAGTTTCATTCACAAGTAGACTGTGCTCACGATAAGTTTAAATCTCGTAATTTCATTATTAAAAATGCTTTGGCTCTACTTGTATATAAATTCACAGGCTATATTTAAAATCATTTTCGTTTTCATGAATCAAAGTCAGAGTAGAAAAAAATAAATAATAATAAACTGTCGTCGTTGTTCGTTGTTATCTTTATCTTTGTAGGCCGAAAACTATGACGGAAAGTCCATTTCATTTTCTGCAGTGAGTGTATAGTGTTTTGTGTTTTTGTTTGGTGTTCAGATAACGTTTAATCAAAAGGAAATATTTACAAGATAACTTTTATTTGGAGGCTGCTGGATGGCCTCGTCCGAGTTTTTTGATATTGAACTGCCACTCTCCAGCCCAACCACAGTATACTGCATTTACATTTTGAGATTATATTTCCACTTCAAATGTAGCTAAAGAAAGAAATGTCAGGCTTTATGAACGTTTTTCATGGTCTCGGTCATTTCATTACATTGTAAAAAAAAATTATGGAATAAAAATGAATTTAGATATTTTATGAGCGCCTTGACCATTTTTATTGCATCATGCCCCGTGTTTTATTCAGTGTAATTGTAAAGCAGCAGTTTGATTGCTTACTCCATTTCGGGCCCAACATTTTATTCTCTATTAAAAACGCTTTTTGCGCTAACAACAAAATCGGTATAGAAATATTTGATGTATGAAAAATTGTATTTAGGATTGAAATTCATTGGAAACACTGATTACGATAGAAAAAAAGAGCTAAAATGTTCAAAGCGGATTCCCATTAAAATTTGCAAGGGGGAAAATGTTGTGTTGTTGCCTGGGGTGATTTGTGAATTGATTGACGTCATTTCTCTCTCTGAATGAAACTGAAACGCAACACACACACACACATCAACTTTTCTTGAAACTTGACTTTGAGTTTGAGACTTTGTACTTTGCCTCATTTCTTCGTTTTGTTTTCGCTTCCCTTAGCTTTGATGCTTTTTACTTGCAGTTTGAGAGAGAGCCAATTTTTTTGTTAATCCTCTCCACCTCGACCAGCAGAAGCAAAATGCAAATGTACAAGCAGCTGTAGCTTTGACTCGTGAGAGATTGAGAATTGATAGGAAACGCAGTGTAGATATTTGTGTTTTTGTGTGCTGTGTGCTGTGCGTATGGACAAAAAGTGCACCGTACTGACTTGTACATAGATTGTCCAAGCATACGCAGAAATTCTCATTGCTTCGTCGTCTGATTTCCCCAGTCTTTTTCTCCCTCTCGCTCACACACTCGTTTGCTTGCTGATAACAAATGAACTTGGATATTATTATTCAAATGATGGCAAGAGGAGCGAGATGAACTCTGCAACACATCGCTACATTTGATCAGAAATTTGCTGTGTCCAGTTAGTTAATTTAAAGCCTGGCCTCTGGTTGGTTGACTGAGCGAGCGCAGAGTTGGTATTTCCATGAATGAAGTGAGATAAGCGTCATTCATTCCTCACAACTCATTTCCGACCAGCTATTTTAACTCACAGACCCACAAACCGACACACATTCCATTATTTACAATTAGTAGAGTGAGCGAGCTCAAGATTCTTAACGTTGTGCAGCTGTGTTGTGTTGTGTTGTGCAACTTCAAAATTCAAATTCAACGTTTCAGTTGCT
Source organism: Gisinianus flammeolus (assembly GCA_034699125.1). Lineage (NCBI taxonomy): Eukaryota > Metazoa > Arthropoda > Collembola > Symphypleona > Katiannidae > Gisinianus > Gisinianus flammeolus. The sequence goes on along the minus strand of JAIUND010004168.1, from coordinate 7,988 downwards.
AAATTGAAATTACATACGTAGTGTTGTGTGTTGTCGTTTGATCTTTTCATTGCTATAGTTCTCGTTTCTTTCACTGTGATTGTCGTTGACATTGTGATTGTGATTGTCATCCAATCATGACGGAACCTGAGCCCATCGTGAGGATTTCCCAAGGCAAGTTGAAAGGTCGGATCTTTCAGTCCAGATCCGGATCGAAATATGCAGGATTCCTTGGGATCCCTTATGCAAAAGAACCACAAAGATTTCACGTCAGTCTCCCATTCAGAAATTTCGAATTTTATCGACAAATTAATGTAATTACTAATTATATTAATTATTATTATAATGATGATATGAGAACTATGAAAATGAAGGTTGCTGAACCGCCGGAGGATTGGGAAGGGATTCGGGATGCCACAGAATACGGAGATCGATGTATACAAAAAGATTCCGTATCCAAACAAATCTGGGGCACTGAGAATTGTTTAACCCTCAATATTTTCACACCGAAGGTGAGCTTTCAATTAGCAACAATGATCCATCCAAACGTGGATGGATCATTTTCAAGGGCAAATGCACTTGTTGTTTTTGCTTTGATTGCCAATATCTGCATTTCCACATTGTCCACAGTGTGTGTATTGTATTATTCAGGTATTTGATGAGGAGGACAACAAATCCAAAGCGAAGACTGAGAATCTCCCCATTATTTTTTGTATGTTATCACAACTTTTCTCCCTTTCTCATTCTCTCATTCCTCAAACAAACAAAGAAACAGAGCATTAACTGTTAATTGGAATTGGAATTGTCATTTGGTTTTAAGTTCTTCATGGTGGGGTATTCATATCGGGGGCTGGTGAAGAGTACGATCCCAAATATCTCATGGACAACGAGAAAATCATCGTCATTACAGGTGACGATGATTAGAAAGAGCTTAGAAAATCACTGAATTCTGACATTTAATACAAAACAATACGTACACACATACTCCAATTGTGACTGTGACTGTAGCTGTGGGTATGTAAATGGAGATGTCTTTGTGGGTGTAGTGAATTACAGGTTGGGAATATTTGGCTTCTTTAACACGGAAGATGGTCTCGTCGACGAAAACCTTGGTTTGAAAGATCAGTATTTAGCATTGAAATTCGTGCAACAAAATGCTCAGTATTTTGGTGGTGATCCTTCCCGTGTCATTTTACATGGACAGAGCGCGGGGAGTGCCTGCGTTCATTTTCATCTCCTCTCTCCCTTATCCAAAGGCCTCTTTTCCGCTGCCATCATGCAGGTAAGCTCTCTTAATACAATATGATATAATTCATGATACGATGATACGATATCAAATACAGTCAGTTGGGATTCCCTCTTGATATATATATATAATTTCTATTGATTTGCAGTCAGGGACAGCGTTGAGCCCCTGGGCATTCCATCATCATCCTTTTGTATTCGTACAAAAACTGAGTGAGCAACTGAACGGGCCAACGAAAAACACGGCAGAGATCTTGGAGTTTTTCAAAAGCTTGGACTGTCGTGTCCTTGCCGCTGGAGACCACGACTATCAAGTACGATATGAAATAACCACCAATTCCTACCCAGTTTTTTTCCACCTCCATTAATTTGCATCACAAATCACATTTTATTTAAGCATTTGTATGTTTATAGAATTGGAAGGCAAAAGTTCCGCTGATATTTGGACCATCGTTGGAATTCAAACGGGAAGGGAAATTAATTTTCTTGCCCGATAAACCGTGGGAATTAATTCGCTCGAATCAAATTAATCATGTGCCGATTTTGATGGGGATGGTCGCACATGAAGGGCTCAACCGGGCCGGACGTGAGTTTTGTATTTCATAAATATACGATACAAAATACAAAGGAAAATATAAAAAAGAAGGAGGATGAATGTAGAATAAATGAAAAGGAATTTCTTTGTATTGTTGTTTTTTGATATGATTCCAAGCAGCCGTGTTATTTAGTGAGAGTCTAATCAAGAGATTCAATGAGAATTGGGAGTTGATGGCCCCACTAAATTTGATGTACCGGACCGCGGCGGATATTGATTTGAGTGCAGTGAATACAAAAGTACGGGATTTTTATTTTGGTTCCGAATCCGTGTCCATGGAGAACAAAGAGAAAGTCATCAATTTGTTCTCTGACCGCTACTTCTTCTGTGATATCTTCAAAACTGCCAGTTTACACGCCAAACTTGCGTCCTCGTCCAACCACAACAACAACAAGAGCCCCGTCTTCATGTACACATTCGAGTATCAAGGGGACAATTCCTTGCTGAACATGAACGGGATTCATAAAATCATGGGAGTGTGTCACTCGGATGATTTACAATACATTTTCCATACGACTCTTTTCCCTCTCGGACTCAAAAAAGGCTCCGAATCTGTACAAGTCTCCAAGAATTTGGTCAATATATGGACGGGATTCGCCACTCATCGGTAAGCAAAAATCCATTTCATTCGAAAGTTATCTTATAGTTACAACTCATTTCTCCCTACATGAAATCAAATTTGAAAAATCTGGAATTGGGATTTATATTTATATGTAGAAACATGGATTTCCTGGCGTCGACTCATTCGGACGAGGAATTAAATAAATTCCAACCGTGGCTTCCCATTCAGCCAAGTTGTTCAAACTCGGACTCGAACTCGGACTCGACAAATGATGAACCGATTCATTATTATTTGATTGGGAAAGGTGGGGAAATGACGGAGCAATCACCAGAACTCAGAGAGCGACTCCAATTTTGGGAACAAATACTCCCCATCGGACTCACTCATTAACATTAACTTTGTCTACATCTCTTTCTGTTCCTGTTTCTGTTCCTAAAAAATCAACTCGTTTTTGCTTCTCCAATTTTTCGTCCTTTTTCTCTCGCAAACAAAACGGACGGACGGACGCATGTAAAAATGAAATGTTTGAACTCAATTTGAATAATTAACATTGAAAACAAAGAAAAACAGTTTATTAAGGATTAAATACTACAAAAAAAAAAAACAAACAAAAATATAGAGAACTCCTCAAAGTTTTTTTTATACTAAATTCAAGTCTCGTTTGGTTTGTGCAGGGAAATTGTCCCAGAGCTCATATCTATCGAGCATTGGCTGAGGAATCATTTGAATATTTTGGTCAATGCGAAGGAATTTGGGTTGTTTGGGGTTGATGGGATCCCACACGGTGTATTCATTCCCATTGTCCGCCGACATCAGCGGTACTCTAAAAAAAAAAAAAGAAGAAAATACAGACAAAATTGATAATTGAAAACTCCACTTCATATTTTACTTCTCAAAATGGACTTGATAATGAATGATGTGAATCCAGTTGTTTTCATTTTCCTTACCCTTTCTCAGCAAAGTTTTTGAGGAGGGTGGTGAGGACATGAGTGAGTTGATATTCCTTATCGGATCGTTTGAAACCCGGGTAGAACATGGTCGAATTGAAATAATAGTACAAATCCTCCGAGTGACCTTTTCCCAGTAAAAAAACAGTTATGGATTAAACAAGTGACAAGTTTATGGTATGCAATTTCTGCAATCTGCAATCTTTACTACGAATGAAGCTACTTGTAATAGTAATAGTGAATTAAAAGAAAATGAAACTCACCCACGCCCCATTCGTAACTCTGATAGCCATATAAATTGGCCACATTGTATTTCCCTTTGTACTGAAACAAATAGCCGTATGTGGGGGCCAATTGAGAATGGAGGGAAATGGCTTTGTACACACCATGCAGGAAAAGTCGGTCACCAAAGAGCTGAGCAATGTACGAGGCTGGAACATTTTGTGGAGTGTACTGCCCAAAATACAGTTTAGCCAACTTTTTGGCCAATTCCGCTGGGTGTTTAGCCGTGTGTTTGAAGTCGAGGAAGGCTGGAGCCACGTCGGACCACCGCTGACGAAGGGAGACTTCCCCGAATAAAAGACGAAGGAATAAAATCCCCAAATATCCTTCCTCACTCGTTTTCCCAAATATCCACGGCTTTAATTCCGTTCCACTTGCATTGGCTGCCGCGTAAAATTCTTCGGGGCTGACCGTCAAAAATGCGTCCGGACTTTCTGGCTCAATCACTGGGGCGAATAGAACAATCGGAAATGGGACCCAGTCCTAAAAATACATACATCACACAAATGCATGTAGAGAAAAGGGAAAACAATTAATTCGTGTCCTCAAAATATTCAAAGTTTTCCGTTTTTTTTCTTCATTGACTGTGAATTCAAATTACGAGCAATCGGAATTGTCCAGAAACTAAAGAAATTGGGTTTTTCTTCTTCAAACAGTCGACCAAAGCGGATGTATTGTGAACACCGCAGCCGACCATGCTTGCTGTTTTGTCCGTCAGTCGTCTGGCTTGCTCTTTGGATTTGTAAGCCCAATGTGTCAACGCAGAGCCACTTAGGGAAACTCCAGAATGAAACAAATTCCGGGATTGTGGAGACATTAAATGGAAATGCGCACTCGCCCCACCCGAACTTTGACCTAATAAATCATCAATTCATTCAGATCCTGATGTATACTGATAAAAAAGAGAGAGTTTTGACAAACATTTAGGAAATATGTTGAATGGAATAAACTAACCGAAAATGGTGATGCGAGTTTTGTCTCCTCCAAAGGAATGAATATTATCCGACACCCATTTTAAGGCCATGGCTTGATCCTAAGTGAAAATTCCAAAAAAACAAGAAAAAAACAACTTGAGCCAAATTACATTACAAAGTTTGTACAGAATAATAATAGTAATTGAACGGGAATATCTGTATAGATTCTCGTCAATCCCCAAAAAAGCACTTACTTTCAGACCATAATTTCCCGGAGCCATTGAATCCCCAGAGCTCAAAAATCCTAAAACTCCAAGTCTGCATGTACATGTAAAAAAAGAAGAAGAAGAAATAGAAGCAATGAACAGGAATTTCGACGAGGCTCAGGATCGTATCGTAATGAAAAGTGAAAACTTATATATAATATTGCTCAATTTTTTGTTTTACCTGTAATTAAAAGTAACCAAAATGATCTCATGGTTGAGCAAATAAGCAGGGCCGACTTCGGAACCACTTCCAAAATAGTAAGAGCCACCATGAATCATAAAGATGACGGGGAGGAGGGAATTGGATTCCATATCGGCGTAGTCGGGTAACTTCCTCGTGTAGATATTGAGGTATAAACAATCTTCCGAACCCACCACTCGCATCAATTTAGGAGGACTCAACTGCAAACATTCTGTACCGAATTTCTTGGCTTTTCGGACGCCCAACCAAGGAGCACTCGGCACTGGAGATTGAAACATCCCCGGTTTTTCTGCGTATGGAATCCCTGTCGTCAACACAAAAAGTACAGAGTCAATTATCAAAATCAACTCTTGATTTTCTCTATTTTTGAAGCTTACCAAACACACACACATATTTCATATTTATTTAATTCCCTGGTAAATTTGGGGGGGGGGGGCTGTAAGAAGTACCTTGAAATGCGTAAATGAGGCGTCCCTCAGTGCTCATCATGTTGAATCCTTCAAGTCCACCTCGGGCAGTGATGACAATCGGATTGAGTTCTGGTACTTGAAGTTGATTCGTATCCGAGCTTTTCTTGACTCGAATCTCTGGAGACTCCAACTTGGGATCACATGGCACCTAAATCATCAACACACACAAACAAACACTCTCCCATTTAATCACACTTGACAGAACTTTTGTAAATGCGAAGCCCAACAACAACACGGACAAAATCACACAGGACTTACCAGAGCACACAATAAATTAAACATAAACAATCCACTCAATAAAACCATCTTCACCGATTCCCCTTATTCGTCTTCTTCGTCTTCTTCTTTCGTCCAATTAAAACTCCAGTTTAAATCCTAAAATGAGCTCTCGAATCCTCACACAAAATATCATAGGAGTATAATTCTGACCGTGAAACGTGGTGAAACCTCTCGACACTCGACTGCTCTGTGCAATGGAAAAAATAAAAATGTCTCAACAACTCAACTTGGTCGTCGGTGGACAAGAGGACGAGTCAGGAAATGCACATTTCACTTTCCATTTTCCTTTTTTAACTGTTGAAGTTCAATTCTCCTCTCGATTCGCAGTTCATACGCAACGGAATTCAACTCAACTCCCAACGACTATACCAAAGAAACTCTCACATCTTGGACGTTTCCCATTTTCTTAATGCATTCACTTCATATTCACATTTAAATTTCATCTCTCTCCTCGTCAAATGTGCACACATTCAAAACGCATTTCCCCATTTTCATTTGTGCATTGTCTTATCTATATAACTTATCAATAAATCGAGCTGCGCTCCCCCCCCCATTTCCCCCTGAATAATAATTATTCCTAAAAAGAAGTAACCATCAGATTTTCTTGATAATCTTCCAAATGCAAATGCGTTTTCCTTTTCCGCAAATATCTTATATATGCATTTGTCAAATTGACAAGGGAATCTTCAGCCCAAAAGTTAAATGAAGGGAATTGTGAATTGTGAATTGTGAATGTGAATGTGTCCCTTGCTTTATCTATATAATATATTATGAAATTTAATACTAAAATAAAGTGATGAGTCACGTGTCTCTGGTTTTTAGTGTGACTGGGAATTGAGTATTTAATAACTAATTCACGTTATTCACGTTCTGATTTGCCGTAGGATGAGAAACAGAAAGTTTGTGTGAGGCAACGAACAAGATAAGATGCGGAAAGAGAAAGGGAAGCACGTCGAATACATTCAATATCAAATACATTTATGATTTTATGCTATAGCCATGCCATGTTCGTTCGACACTTGGTATGTACATACAGATATGTGTATGTACTATGTGCATGGTGCATTCCTATTGATATCAGAATCATTGTGATTCCACTCTTGCATATTGAATCTGCAAACTGTAAACAAACAGACGACGACAAGGCACAAGGAAACTTTGGGTATGCTGTAGGACAAGTTCGTTGGACTCGAGATGATGCGAGTTGCGAATGACTGTAACGTCTGCAGATGTAAGTGAATGAGAGAGAGACAGAAGCCATAAAACGAGTATCGCACACATAACAATATTATGGTAAAAAAACATGTTCATGCATCATCATTATCATCAACACCAACTCCACATTTTATTCGTAGTTAAACATCAAACATTTTTCCTTTAGTAGGCTATACCATTATTTAGTATCTTAGTCATTTCCTCCCTTCCGTTCGTATATTATTTACTATTTATCCTTCCCATTTCTTCTGCTTCTGTTTTTGCACAGTCAACTCCTCTCAAGACTTTCTTGTAAAATACCAAAATATTCGTGATATTTTGATGTTGAATATTTTCCATGGTCCAAAGTCCAAAGTGGATGGGATTGTCAGTTGGAAATTGGGGCTTCCAAAGGACGTTTCGTATCACTTAAGTTCAAGGACGACCAAAATGCGATTTTGTTCTCGTATGGACTGGGAATCATGTGAATGTCATGGTCCAATTGCAATAGCGTCATGTTTGTGGAGGATTGAGGATTGATCGGATCCCACACTCGCTCTTTTCTACCATTTCCCACGTCATAGAGAGGCTCCCTTCATTCAAACATCAAACCAAAATTGTAGGCACGATATTCCATTATTCCATATAAATCTTCATTACGACTGTATACGATATTTGTCCTGGATATGTCAAGAGCTTTAAGTAAATAGAGTAACGGGGTTTTGACTTTCTTTTGGAGTTGTCTCTCTCACCTGGTGTGGAAAAAGTTGTTGAGGAGATTCAAAATGATTTTGCTTAGTTTGTACTCGGCGTCCGTTTGACGGAATCCCGGGTAACTGCTGCTACTATTGAACAGGTAAAAGCAATCTTCCCCATGTCCTGAGTTTAGGTACATATAATATTTATTTCACAAAAGTAGGGTAGAGAGTACTCCTAACATGTTCTCTTATGGCCGGTCTATAGTACATACGTATTTACCATATTGTTTTATTTTATTTTGAAGGATATACTTCAAAGATTATTATTAAAATATTTATACAAATTAACGATACT
>JAIUND010004167.1:0-12914 GCA_034699125.1 Gisinianus flammeolus | reverse complement strand
TTACATCGTGTGTGCATAACCCAATTCAACGCCAAAAACAGAGTTTTCTTGTGACTTTTTGTACGAACGACCCCTGCTCCTTATAGGATGTTTCAATTATATATGTTTAATATTGTCAAGTTCGCGGGCTGAAAAAGGCTCATATACCTGATAGTCAAGTGCTAATAATCAATCAACCCTGTGGTATTAGGACTCATCTAATATATATAGTTCGTTATAATCAAACCTGACTATATAATACAATACTGATGTTTGTTCCAAATCAACAGGCCACTCCAGACTCAGCACCAAGTTGATAAGAGACCGACTCAAACATGATATGAATATAACTTTAATGCTTTTTTTGGTATTCCGCGTGACCTGAATCCACACAGCTAAATTGGGAGCACATGCATATATAAAACAAGCATCACAGAGAGACTCATTTTATCATTATTATTTTGTAATAGCGCCATATCGCAAGGACGCGTAGTAAATACAAGTCACAATTTGTTTTTTTGTAAAAATGAAGATCCTCATAGTATTCTCGATAGTTGTCACAGTATTTCAGTTCGCATCTTCGTCATCTCTCCAGCAGGTGAAACCATCACGAGAGAGAAATCCAGGGCCATATGAGTCGACGTGGGAGAGTTTAGACGCCCGTCCCCTCCCTCTCTGGTACGACCAGAGTAAAATCGGGATCTTCATCCACTGGGGAGTTTTCAGTGTCCCGGGCTTCATCAGCGAATGGTTCTGGCTCTACTGGAAAAGTATATAACCGGCAAACACCGCGGAAAAGAGTCTTTTCTATTATCATGCTTTTATTTGTGTGTATATTGTATATATTTTGTCCGTTTTCGAGTTTCTGTGTGTGTGTATATATATCTACTTTGTACGTTTTTAATTGGGTAAAATGTCTCTCATGTGATGTCCACATTCAGATGGCGACCAGAGTGCGATGGACTTTATGGCCAAAAACTACCCACCAGAGTTCACCTATCAGGATTTCGGACCACAGTTCACCACGGAATTCTATGAGCCGGCAAAGTGGGCGGACATATTCGCCAAATCCGGAGCCAAGTTCGTCTCATCATATATAAATTTACAATTTTCCCCACTCTTTTTGACACACACAACTTTGTTTGTACATACATATTTTCTATAGATTATTTTCATCATATTTTATACATATATATATGTATGTACCTACATCATATATAGATACGTCGTGCTGACGAGTAAGCATCACGAGGGCTACACAATGTGGCCGAGCAAGTACTCGTTCAGCTGGAACTCGCAAGACGTGGGAGCCCATCGGGATTTAGTGGGTACATAAACTACATATAGTATATATCTATATGAAAAGCAAATGCAAATACTTCATACGCTCATCATTCAATGCAGACTGTCAGTTTTGAATTCAAATGCTGTGACATGTGCTGATAAAGGGGAAATGACAATGAGCTTTTAATCATCACAGAAATTAAATGTTTTTGCTCCTGTCAAATCAAATGTTTGTGGACTCGTGATTAAATGAATTACGTAATAATGGTGTGTACCTGTATATTACATATATAGGGGAGTTGGCTGATGCGGTGCGAGAGCGGACGGACTTGAGGTTTGGACTGTATCACAGCCTGTACGAGTGGTACAATCCTTTATATTCGTCTGACGTGTCCAATAACTTTGAGACGGATGACTTTGTTCAATTCAAAACACTCCCGGAACTCTACGAGCTCGTACGTTCCCATGCACACACACACATTTCCCATTTTAAAATGAATGTTTTCCCGCACTTGCCAATGATGCGATTTATATACTATGTATTGTATACATATTAGGTGAATAAGTACAAGCCGGAGATTGTGTGGTCGGATGGGGATTGGGAGGCGTCGGATGATTACTGGAAGTCCAAAGAATTCCTCACATGGCTCTACAATGAGAGTCCAGTCAATGAGACGGTCGTGACGAACGATCGCTGGGGTGCCGGGACCATGTGTCAACATGGCGGCTACTACACCTGCTCCGACCGCTACAATCCAGGTCAGGTCAAATACATACATACATATCGTCTGTTAAGTTCACAAAGGAACTATAACGATTTTCCTTAATTTGTGGAAATGCGACGACTGCGTCCGTCTTTGTGGGTAAAATTCTGAAAAAATTGAGGGTGACAGAAAAGGTCATGGCCGACAAGAATGTCGAAGGACCCACAGCTCCATCTTGAGCCATTTGACCTTTGGCAGCAGGTCAACGAAATTAAGGAAAATAATTAGAGTTCGTTTGTGAACTTAACAGACGATATACAAATACATTTGTGCACAGTTCATATATATATGAATCCATTAGATATCCGTGTGGTCAAGTTTATAGAAGCCGCGGTCGCTGTGGTCTTTGAAGTCTAACGAATTCACCAATGCATTTTCTGTAGAAATTTTAGGAGATAAATGACCGGGTTTTTTTGGTTCATTTTCTTTAGGTGTTTTGCAGCCTCGGAAATGGGAGAATTGTATGACACTCGATCGACAATCCTGGGGCTTCCGAAGGGACGCCCAGATTGGCGACTACTTGAAACCCGAAGACCTCATTAAAACTCTGGTTGAGACGGTTTCCTGCGGAGGTAATACATTTTTTTACATATGTTTGCGGGTTTTTACCCGGGATTATTTTTGACGCGAGGATTTTCGGCGTGTTTATGTCCCGGTTTCCCATATTTCCTTTTTTCCGTTCTTTGAGGTATCCGGGGTATATAATTACTGGGTACAAATCTGCGGAAAATTTGAGAGGAATCCGCAAATTCGGATAATACCCGGGTATGTTTTCATCATTTGACCTTGCGTTCTTTACAATTTACGATTTTCTTCACCCATTTACTGGTGAAAATCCCTGTACACAAAGAGTGTCCACACCACACAGGGAGCGGAGCAAAACAAACAAATCTGACATGACAGAAAAAGTATACACCGATGGCCGAGGAAATAAGGCAAGGCCACAGGGAAATTTAGGCATGACCGGGGATTTTCTTTACAATGCTCGAAATCCAGGGTAAAATGCGGGATTCGGGGTCTAGAATTCGGATTTATCTGATTTTGACATCGGATTCCGATTCCTCATGATTTTTCATCCTAGAATTCCTCCAACCAAAAAGTAGTTTGACAGCACGTCAAAGACTCCGAAAAACACTGAATTCGGGGTTTTGAATTTGGATTTGTTTAAGTTTAAATCGTTTAAGAACGAAAAATACTGTTAAAACAGATCAAAAAACCCGGATACAACCAAAACGGGTATATTCCGATTATGCCCATCTCCGAACTCATCTGAATTATGAGTAAAACAATCCCAATAAAAAGGACCTCGAGCGTCAAAGTCTCAATCGGTTCGAGAGTTATATCGTCGAACAGACAGACGGACGGACGGGCGGGCGGACATGTGTCATTTCATCAGGGGAACTCGCTTTGCTCGCTCCCTAAAAATGACGGCGAATTTTAATGGGAGGGCAGACTCCCAAAAATGGGAGGGAAACCCGCGAAATCCGAATAATCTGAATAAATCCCCGGGAATTCGAGTATTTTGACCTTGATTTGATTCCGGTTTGTGTGTTTTTTGTTCCAAATTATCCTCTACAAACTATACAGGGAATCTCCTCGTGAATGTGGGCCCAACTAAAGAAGGGATGATTGTGCCGATTCAGGAGGAGCGCCTCCTCCAGCTGGGCGAGTGGCTTGGAATCAACGGCCCCGCAATCTACGAATCCACGCCCTGGACCGTCCAAAATGACACCGTCACCCGCGGCGTCTGGTGAGTCAAACCCCACAAACACAAAAAAGGGCGGCATTATTTCCCAATTTTCCATATGCAGCGCACATACCTATATACAGAATCCACATATTTTGATAACTTTTATGCATTTACATGCATACATAAATCACTTAAATCAGGTACACTTCGAATCCATCTCGAGAACAGCTGTATGCGATCGCTCTGAATTGGCCGGGGGAGGAGCTCCATCTAGGAGCGGTGAATCTGAGCACCATCGCCTCCATCCAAATCTTGGGCGGCCAAGGCGGGAATTTGACTGTAATTACACGCTCTTTTTTAAAAAAAAAAAACACCATTAAAACTTTAGTAATAATTTGATTGTGTAAAGTATAAAATGTGGAACGTTTTTATACTTTTTATTTTGTCACGGTCACAGTTCAAGGCCGGAACTCCGGGAATCCTCGTGGGCATCCCACGACCCGACCAAATCAGCTCGAAATGGGCTTGGACGCTCGTCATAAATCAAAAATAATATGCGGGTTTTTTTAATAAGTGGCTTTTAATTCCTTATAGTGGATTTTGTAAACATTTATATATACATGAATTGGAACTTGTATGAGAGAAATATAATGCATTATTTTATTGTCAATGTCACTCAACAGAATTACTGCCAATAAGACAGTATGTACCATTGTTAATTAATGAACTAACAATTATATTTTTTGATGACTTCCTCCTTATAATGATTTTTAATCTTTCAATATTGGATTGGACGGAAAGAACTTGAAAAGAGAGTATAGCAAAATGAGGAATTAATAAATTGAAATGCTTGAATGAATGTCTAACAATATTTATTAATATTTCTGGTTCTCATTTCCGACCTTTAAGTTGTGCTCTGGTTTAGATTTTTATGCCACAATTCCATGTAAATGATTGGAAATTGAGCTTTATGACGAGAATAATTAAGAAGCTGGGGAAGAGATAGAAAATCATTTCTTTTTAAATACTAGGTATTTATTTACTCATTTCCTTAACCTATATGCTTAACTTAACTTTTCAATGATGTTAGAGAAATTCGCAGAGAGATATTTTTCAGTCTTCGTGTTTAAATTCCCTGTGAGAATGTTGAGTTGAGTTAATTTATTTTTTTGTTGCATTTAAATTCTTTCTTGTATAGAAATTTCCATTCCCAACTCTGGATATCGGGATGCAAATGGAAATGTTTCAAGACTCATTTTAATCTTCTCTGGCGAAGGGCGATTTCCAATAGTGATCAACATTTACATTTCATTTCATGACATTTCATTATATAAGTAAATTTATCTTAATGGAAATTCTTTTCTTTTTTGACCACAGTAAAATTTGTTACGTAATATGTATAAGAAAAAAATCGTATGATGTTATCTCTCTTTTCAAGAGACTAACATTAAAGTTCAAACTCATGTCGAGTTTTCTCTTCTTAACTTGTACTAAAATTAAAATTGAACTTTGAAATATCTCTCTAGAAGTTAAACTATGATTATATATTTTTAAAAATAAATGTAAATTATTCTACATTTCTTATTTGTAGTTTTGGTACAAAATTCACCAAATGCAAAATCATTAAATTGGGTAAAAAGTTTGAAGAAATCAGATAGATTGTGGGAAAATTACTTGTTTTTATTTGTATACAAATTATTTGAATCATATATAGCCGCACTCAAAAGACAAGAATTCAAAGAAAAAGAGAGATGTAAATGAAGCGACACCTAAACAGACACACACACAAACCCACACCTAAACAGTGTTTAGTTGTGGGTTTGTGTTTAGTAAACACGCACATACATCACACACACAAACGGGGAACCACGAATGTAAATGGGTGTTTGTGTAAATTATTTGTTTGTTTTTATATGACATCTTGTTTCTAATTACTTCTTAGTTCATGGCATCGTACTTTTACATGCTAGGATTACCTGGCACCAGAAATTCGACACAGATGGGCATTCAGAGAGAACGAAAAAAACGAGTCATCAGGGAAATGTACGGATTGTACATAAAACACTTCGAGCACCACTCAGCAAGATTGATGACATCCACGTTGCTCATCCTTAACAAGTTCAACGTATAATATGTTTTTCAACAAACAACAGAATATTTAATTGTATAAAGATTACAATTTTGTACTCAGCACAAAGAAGAAATCAAATCAGTAATTCGTTATTTACGTCTATGGGGAAAATTACAATCCTCCTCGCAACTTGCAAGGCAGATATTAATATATATGTATAGTGTATACATGTATATATCTATATATTAGGGCTGTTATATAGATGCGAGAATGAAAACAGTGTATACGTATAGGAAATATAAGCCTACGCAACGGTTATAGCGGCTTAACCGTTAGCCTTTCAAGTTGCGAGGGAGAATTCCCTCTGTCTTGCCTGTTGCTTTCCCTCTTTGAATCTGTTGTTATGTAAGTACCAGGTAAATACATAAGCAAGCAGGGGGAAGAGAGACGATAGATGGCCAGAAGCTGTCTGTATGGCCACAGATGCACAAGCAATCCCCTCTTTTCATTGCCTTTGTTTGTGTGTGGGGTTGAAAAGTTGAATTCACTTCACCCGCACGCATTTTCCAATGTGTGTGCATGGATTGTGGAAACTTTCACAAAAGTCCTCTCCGCATTCGTTTGTGCGTTTCTATACAGTTTCTATGCAATTTCCTATGTGTGTACATATATACCTATATAGGTATATATAGGTAAGGATTCGTAGGTTCATTATTCATTACGAATGAAATGGAAAAATATACGCAGCCGTATGGGAAAGCTGTCTTCATTTTCCTCTCAAGTTCCTATATGCTTTTTGTGTACATATTTGTATTTGTATTTTTGTATTGCCTTGAAATTCAAACGGATTTTTATATGAGCCTTCACAATGAATGGAATGAGAAAATGAAAATGATGTACTACATTCAAATTTCTTATTCCTTTTGTCATTTCAATTCAAATTCAAATCCAAATTATCCCTCAGTATATATTAGATATTCCATTCCGCATTTGATTATATGTATATGTATGTATTTTATTACAATTTTCATCCTTGGACATTGGACACAATTGAAGGGCGGCTGGATAATTTTCATTTAACTTGTCCAAATTTAATTGATTTCCATATGATTTTCTCTCCGATTCTGGAGAGGAAATTCTCAGAGGAGAAAATGACGACTCTGATTGGTCGTCGAGAGTTGGATGAAGCGGGAAATCCAATTTACCGTTTTCCATCAGAGTTAAATGTGGAAACTTTCCACGATTTACTATATAAAGGCAATAAAAGGGAAATTAACATATGCATATTATATATATATAAATATAAATATTACATAAATATTATAGGCGGGATTTTTAAGTGTACATACTTTCAAATTTCAGTATATATGTCTACATGCAGTCTTTTGGGTTTGGTCGGGAGCCGTCGAGGATTTGGCGGGAACGTTCAAACTCTGTGGTGACTCGCGCAGAGTCTTCAAGTCATATATGGATTTGGAGGAGGAAATTGGAATGGTTTTGGATTCGCTCATTGCGCAGGCGCAAGAAAAGGAAATGAATTTATCAACGAGGAAACGGCACTGAAGATTTTCCACGACGCCCGGGAATTTCAAGTGAATGCTCTCAAGGAATCCGCACTAAATTTTATTCTCCAATGGGAAATTCAAATTCAAATTCAAATCTAAACACAGCTCATGTATTATTTTGTTTAATTCCCTGCTGCCATTTGCAACCATTTTGAATTTGATTGTTATAGGAATGGAAATGCCGTTTGAATTGACGCTAAAGTGTGGCTTCACTGCATTGTTTGAGCGCTGATGATTGGATGGAGATTTTATCCAAAGACGAGTTTGCGTCGTCTTTCTGTAGGAAATTCGCAAGTTCCTTCGCGCGTGTGCACAACAGCGATTTCGGCTATTGGTATATACGTTTCAGAAAATGAGCTCAAACGAGCCCACGAAATGCTGAGAAGGAAATCCGGCGGCGGGGAAAACGAGGATTTGAAAGAGACGAAGAGAAAGGAATTAATGAGAAGCTGTGTGGAAGCCGAGTTGAGCTCCGTCAAAATATAAGTTTGAATGACAAATCCTAGAAATTTACGCGATATGTCGCGACATGTGGGTGATTTTTGCCCACCCAATGTGTTTTGGTGACTCTTTGAAAAATATTAATTAAAATTAAAGTACATATAGAAAAACAATTTCGAAAAAAATCTTGACGGCTCCTGTATAGAAAATAAGCTCGGAACGGCTCCGATCCCTTTGGGGCGACGCAGGTGTGGATAACGGGCGGGCAATTGATGAGATCGAGTATGAGACGAGGAGCTTCGATGAAGGAACGATCATAGAGATCCCTAAGGGTTGGTTGGTTGCACCAAAAGAATATAAAGTTAAATTCGAAATTTGTGAATCGTCGAAATAATCCACAGAAGAAATGTGACTTTTTTGGGGAAATTTTCGTATCCAGATGGCGAGATTCCATCATTTATACTTATATATGTGTACGGGCAAGGAACTGCAAGGAAAAACCTTTTCTAAGGGGCGGAGCCAATAAATTCAGAAAAGAGTCTAAAGTTTATGGATCGAGAGTATATATTACTTCCGTATTCAATTGTTGAGTATAAACAATTTGAGAATGTGACAAAATGAATAGTCAATCAATCAACACTGCGTGGATTGATTGACTATTAATTTTGTCACATTCTCAAATGGTTCACTCAACAATTGAATATATATATATACACGGAAGTAGTTTTAAATGAGCTCCTTTTTTTATTCTTCTTTCAATTGATGACGGATTCAACGACGACGAAGACAACTTCTGTATATGTGCCAACTTCCAAGTCATCGCGAGCAAAATCAAGCCCTTCAACGTTCCCGCACTCATTTGTTTGTCCTCCAAAAAAACTGGAAATTCCAGAAAAGGTAATAAGCAAAAAAATAAACAAGGTTCACCGCGTATATTTGCATATATATACAAATTATTTGATAAATTGTGTGGATGAATGGGCCACTTTATTGAAGGATGAGTTTGACAGTTTATATACACAGGAGGACTAAATTTATTGAAATGCAGCTAGGTAGTGCATCTGTTTCTCACGGCGACAGCAGTCGCTTTACCGTCATTTCCCTGTGGGTCCTGACCCTGACCATGTTGTTGCAAGCAACTTTGGAGGGTGTGACGGCCGGGCCAACGATGAGTGCTGCGCAGGAGAAAATATTTTCTGAGAAGCAGAAAATAAATGACCTTGCAGAGTCAATAAACCAATTGTATTTCAAATGTGATGTCAAGCCTTGTGACAGAAACTCCCCATCAGTGGCTAAAGTTTGTGTTGAGGACTCTGAAACGCATAAGGAATTTCGTGGCGATCAGTGTCCTGTAGACTGTGTCTTAAAACAGATGAAACGTAAGATGAACGAAATAATTGAATTTGTTTGGACTCTATATATGGGGTTGTGGATAAGAAAAGTAGCCGGACACGTATTTTCATTTTTTGCATATTAATATGTATAGAAGAACATGGGCTATTTTATATGCAAACAGTAGAGAATTTTGTAAACAAAATTCTAAATATTTTTAATTAATTTACACACATTAGTTAAATTCAAACAAAATATATGATGATTTCTTTCTTGTGATTTTTCGAATTACAAAATCATTGAAAACGCCGTGGCGCGAAAGCGGCCAAATATATAGGAAAACTCAAATACATTGACGTCTCCGGCTACTTTTCTTATCCACAACCCCATTTACAATTAGTGAATGACGACTCATTTTGTCTGGTTTTTTCTCTTTTTTGTGACTATATATATTATACAGGCCTGAAGATAATCCTTTGCGACAAAGTTAAAGGTTCGCTGGGTTTGATGGGCTAAGTCCACCCTTTATGTGTGACAAAAGGAATACTGAAGAAGTGTCAAGAACTTTAGACACACACAGAAGTCCATGACCCATGAAAAACAAAGCACACACATAAATTACAACCATTTTTTGGAACTCGCCGATCTGAAGATCCTTTGGATTTTGTTTGACACACATTTACAAAAGTTTCTCTTTTCTTCTTTACACAGTCCCTAAATAGCCTATTCAAATAAGGTTAATGGAACCTTACGAGTATTTCCTGTCATGATATGATTTTGATAAATTCATAAATTTACAGTCCAATGCCACCTTGAACAATGCTGACTTGACACAAATAAAATCCTATATATTTTTTGCTTTTAAAGTCATCAATGTTGAGCGGATTTAATGGAGACCCGAAAAAATAAATGGAACGCAAAATATTCGCATGTCTGTTTTATTTAGTCAGGGGGCTGGGGCGGGATGCGGGTTGAAACCCGTCATGTTCAGGCAAAATGAAGGCGAAAAAGACAAAAGAGAAATTCATACAAGTAAAAAGGCAGAGAAAATTATGGATTTCCGATCCATTTCGACGCCGTTTGGACGTTGAATATATATACATGTTTTCATCATTTAAAAATGGCAAAAATTGATTTTCGCCCTTCACAATCGCAATCGTTGATTCTGTTGGTGAGTCAAAAGAAATTGCACGCTCTTGGTGAAAGAATTTAGAAATGTCCACAGTTAAAGATGAGGGAATATCACACACAAAAAGGCGTAGAACTTTTGAGCACAGCTTGAATTCATTTGCCCTCGAACCCCTTCAACGCGTGAGCTTCATTCAGAGCTCGGACTTGGTTTCTCCCCTGTGCGGAAGAGCATTTTCTATTCCACATTCTGGGGGATTTTTGAGCTACTCCTTGGTGACGTAGGAGTGGGTGACTTTCGGTTCCAGACTGCCCACACAGAGCAGCAAGTTTTCAGGGGCGGGCTCCGTCCTTTTCTGGATTCTCTGGCTGTAATACTCGAGGGGCAAAACGACGAGCGGGAGGCTCCGACTGCGACCGCGGAATTTCGTTGCCTGGCTGAAACGGCTGAAACAAAATATATATACCTGCTTCTTCAATATGAAAACGTCTTTTTCATCAAAAATGTGGCTTTCATCCATGTTCTCTTACTCCTCGTTCATGTCCTGTGTGTGCGTGCTCATTGGCAATGGGGCAATGACCACAATAAGGGAGTTTCGTCACAAGAAGTACTAAATAGTGCGACGGCCTTCCGCAATTTTTGTCCGCGCAGAGAAGAGGATTTCCAGATCCAGACGGGTTTTTGGTTGGATTTTGATCCGATATATAAGGAAATGCATTAATAAATTATTTTAATTTCAATTGAATTAATTCCTCTCATGATTTGGCGCCTAACCAAATATATATATAGTTTGACATTTTATTTATTCAAATTCTATAATGGTCGTCAATACCACATATATTACAATCCAAAGTTACATCAATTATATGTGAGAATGCGTTAAATATTTTTGGGAGATTTGTCATCAGCATCAGCGACCGTAAATGGCGATTGGCTTGTATTTTCTATTACTGCCTCCGTAAAAATCCGGGATTTTATCCGAACCAAACAGCCGGCGAATCTGTGCAAAAACAAAAAAAAAAAAAAAAGCTGCAAAAGCATCCCCCAAAAATCATATCCATATATTTTTTTCCTTTTACAAAAATGTGTGACCGAATGATTGGAAATCATAATGAAAAATTCCCATACACGTGGGATCCATTTCCGTTTATTCGTCCCATAAACTTCCACTTTGGCAAAGACCGGCCCCAAAACTAATACAATATTGAAATTTTGAAACCGCACACATTTAAAATTGTCATCCCACACGCAACACACAGGCTGCCGAATTACTCGACAATTCCGCGCGGAATCCCAAAATGAATTGAGAGTGTGGGGGAAAAAAGTACAAAGAAATAATTAATCATATAACTCAACTGGGTTTCGCAAGTTGAATGGCGCTCGCAGTCACGTAATTTGCTGTCCAAACAAAAACCAAATACATCCATAAATATAAGAGAGTTTGGTAAAGCCGTCGTAAAAAGAAAATCGTCAATATTTTGGTGGGAATTTTTAAAATTCCAAATTAACATAACCAATAACGAATTTAAAAATTCCCACCAAAATATTTTACGACGATTTCCTTTTTACGACGGCTTTACCAAACTCTCTAATGAATAGAAAAATCATCGTGAAAACGCGGGAAAATGAGTCTGACATTTGTGGGATTTTCTATCATTTACTATACCGTTGATGATGACACAAGCGCCCAAGTGAGCGGTAATCAAGTCGCGGTAACTGTAGCCAAGTCCAAGGAGGAAATTGAAGGTGGGTAAATGAGCAATTTGTCGGAATTGCCACTCGTCCATATCAATCAGTCCGATATCTTTGTTCACGAATTCCTCCTCCTCCGTCCTGTTTTGATTTTGATCTTTGATGCTATATAAGTCATAATAATTCATATATAAACAATGGTACAGGAGTACCTTAACAGGGAGCGAGCAGAACGGGCAAAATTTGTCAGTCTGTCTATATAGAAACCAAAACGAATTCGAAAAGCGACATTTTGTTTTCTATACAACACGATATGTTAGCATAACATATCCACATTTCCTGCTCACGCTAATATACGCGCTCGCCATGACACGTGACACGTAAACAATGCATATAAACAATACTACAAGACTCTCTTACAAGGGAGCGCGAAGTCGAAACATTTGCGTCGTATACTTATAGCCCTGTCCGCTGTCCAAATATAAAATATTCTCACAGTACCCCAAAAACCACTTTATCCTTGATTTTTTGGCGCGAAAACAAAAAAATTCAGAACCGTCAATACTTTTTACCCACAGACATTTAAAAGTCTCACATCGCCCCTTGGTGACCTCCGGAGGTCACCAGAGGTCACTCGGTCAAAAAACTTTTTTTTCGTCGAAAACTGTTCAGAATCGTCTGAAACGGATTTCTATGCAAAAACCCTGATGACTTACATTTGACTCCGCGACCCCACCCCCTTTGACCCCAGGGTCACCAAAATACACACGTACCGAGCACAGACAGTGACTATTCCAGTAAAAAAAGAATCAAGTGAATCGGTCAACCCGTTCGGCCGTTATCGTGAGCAACACAGTCGGACAGACAGACGGACGGCCAGGGTGATAGTATATATGTCGTGGGTCAGGACGAGGCCTGGGTCACGACGAGGCCGGCCTCGTCCTGACCCGGGTGGTGACGGGGTATT
>JAIUND010004166.1:0-12915 GCA_034699125.1 Gisinianus flammeolus | reverse complement strand
AGTGTTTAATTAAACAGATGACTCGAACAAGATATATTAATGACCAACACATCGAATGACATGTTTACCTTTTTGGTTGTCAAATATTCCATGCCGTGACTGATCCCACGAGAAATGACAACCAATTCCCAGGTTGATAAAACCCTGCTTGTTATAAAGCTCTTGGAATTTGGTGTGATTGTGAATTCTCCATTCGCATCAAGATCATTTTGAAAAGACTTTCTATTGTCTCGTAAAAACCTCCGCAGATCGCCAGTCCCACAAAATTCAACGGCAGCAAAAACTTCCCCTATAATCAAACAAAACAAAATCATTTCAAGTATATTATTATCGTTAAGGAAAGCATGTTGGAAGAGGATTAGGAAAGTTTGGTCTTCTTTCATACAAAAACTAATTTATTTTCAACTTAATACGATTCCTCACGATTTTTAACATTGGCTGTGCAGGAGGCGATGAGACTCGTAATATTTTCATGTTGTTCCAAATGAGCCATGATTTTGATTTCTGACAGAAGTGCCAAAAAATTGACCGTGTCCACATTTCTCTTGACTGTTTTCACAGCCACCAGAAGATCACCAGAAGTTTGATGAATGTAACCTCGATACACGATTCCGAATTGTCCGCGTCCGAGGATTTTCGTCTCGTCTTTAAAATGAAAAATGTTAAGTCATTAACCACGGTCAAGGGAAAGTTAATTAAGCTTTTCTTTTGTGAAATCGGAATCAAAAAATGTACCCAATTTTAGGTCATCTCGTGGAATTTCGAATTTATTATTATATGGGAGATTGAAGATTGGTGCGTGCGGATCATTCGGCTCAACATTTTGGTTGCCATGCATAAAATCCTCAACTTCTTTATCAGTCAACTCTCCAAGTCGTCCATTCAGATTCCTCACCCGTCGCCATAACAAAATGAGTCCGATGAGCACAATAATAAACATTAGTGAGGAAATTACGGAAATTATGAGGACCTGATTTTGATTCCCTTCAGCCAGATTCAAAGACAAAATCAGATGGTTATTTTTTAAGTAAAAACCTTGTTGAACAAAAAGTTTGATCTCTGACATTTGAATAGATAAAAACTTCTGAGTCACCTTTCATGCCGACAACGGTGAGTACAATGGAGGCTTTAGTTGAGCCACGTTGATTTGTCGCGGAGCACGTGTAAGTTCCTTCATCCGTTCGAAAAACTTTAAGGAACTCGATTTGACTCCAACTGTAACTGTCCGCTCCATCGTCAACGGTTTGTGAGCTTGCACCACTCTGGAAAAATATGCATGTCATTTTATTATTGTTAAAGACCTCCTGATTCAATTCACGAGACATTTAAATACATTTTGATCATTTAAAATGCTGTTACAATTCCGGCTCTTCCGAACGTCCATTCAATTGTAGGGATTGGGAATCCGAACGCCTTACAAAAAATGGACTGGTTGACGGAGTTGAGTTGGAAATCAATTTCTAGATCCGATTGATTTCCGTTCAATTCAGCAATTTTGGACACAGCCTCCCTTTCGGTTGTTGTTGTGCCGATGCTAAGAACAATCCTTGGTGTCGTGGGAGCTTTCGAAAAAGACACAGAATAATACAAAAAGCTAGTAAGGAACCATCCATTAGTGAGCTCATTACTTTTTGGGGGATCTTGGACCCATTCCCCCCTCTCCTCACTCTTTCTCACTTCTGGCTGACTCCCCTGTGAGCTCATCCACAGAAAATGTCACAAATACCTACTTTGTTTTTCCAAAAATGTCTTGGTTCAAGAAGTAATAGGGCATCCTCAAGTTCTGGTTGGTATCATTTGAGAAAATTATCTATGCTGTAAAATCACAAGGAATCGGAATTCTTAACTCAAATTCGGTTTTATACCCGGGAGTTTGAAGAATCTCCAAATTATTCGGATACTAAACGATAGTACACAATTAAGGAGAATTCAACTCTGAAACAATTATTAACAATAAAATTTAAATAAAAAATCCAAAATTTCGGATTTTATCGGGTTTTCTCGAATTTTTATAATAAATTTGATTTTGGGGAAACTATCGATGGGGAATCCAAATGTTGGTTCAGAACCTGAAAATCAGTTGTATCCAATAATTACGATTGAACTGTCCATCCGCGGAATTTTCTAAAGATAATAGCCGTTTATTTTTGAATTATGGTTATGTTTCGAACACTCCCTCCTTCTCAAATTTCCTCATCCAGAACCTACCCCCCTTCCCCCACCCCCTCCAACTGATGAACTCATTAATTAATGGTCCCCAAAGCTAGCGCTTTTACTTTGAAACATGGCTGCATAATTAAAATATCAATGTCAATGTTCAATATTCATAATTTTGGTTACCGACAACAGAAATGGATCTGGAATGATTAAACCAGATGGTATCCATTGGGGATCCACCAAAACAATAAATTCCAATAATGTTCACGTCACTCAGCTCAATGTCCCTCGTTTCAGTACCAATAAACCCGTCTAAATCCCGTGTTGGAAAATCCCCAACTTTGAACGGAAAAAAATCATTTGAAGTATTTTTTTTTTTTTTTGTATTTATAATAAAGATTTGGGAGTTTCAAGTGTACTTTTCTGGATCTCCAGTTTGTTCAAGCCTTTAATTTCCAGTGCAAAGATGAGTTTGCTTTTAGCGCGGTAGCGAGATAGAAAACACTGTACGGGCAAAGTAGTTCCAAGTATTTGAGTACGAGGAAACTCTTTCATGTAAATATTCGATATATTCCGGCCATCTTCATCTGAGAAATCTGTTTCAAGAAACCAAGGAAAATTGTTCAGTTAATAAATCAAGTTCAACGTGTTTTCATGTTCTTGTCTTTTAAGTTTTGAGCTTACATATTTCTGGTCTTGTCTGTTTTGAAGGTGTCACTCCAAAAATCACCTGATTATAGACTGTGGATTCTTCCAAACCCTCTTCGCAACTTATGATAAATGACCAGTAACTAGGCAGAGTAAACGCTTTGCAGTGTGGACATGTTTTCTTCGTTGAATTGTACGGTTGAATGCAGGAAGTTGACTGTCGTAGAAAAATAATATAAGAAGCTTCACAAAATAAAGTCGAATAATGAAAGTTTGACGTTCCAAAAGTATCGAGCTTTTGAAAGAAAAATTCACCTGGATTCGATTCTGATAGATGTTTCTGCAGTCGGCCGGTGAGAAACACGGCCGTTGCACCACTTTCCCGGGTCTTTTGAAGGGAAACTCGCATCGAAATATGTATTTTGGGATTTCATTTGTCTCCTCATAATAAAAATGGACTTGACATTCAGACTCGGCAGCAGTCTCATCGGCAGGAACAATGGACGATGAAACATCTGATTTCAATTAAAATTTAGTGTTAGAAATTTCAGTCAAATTCTTTGATTGCTCATTTAAAGCACAAACCTAAATTTTTGGAGAATGAAAACCGGTAAAGATTGTGTGTGGGATTAAAAGAGTAGTCGATGGACGAGTGAGAACATGGATTTGCAATGCTTTGACATCGGAATAGTTGGGATGGTGTTGACGGACGGAACTCCCCGGTCCATTCCATATTATAAGAGTATGTCAATGGATTTGAAAAATTCACCAACCCCCGAACGTCTTTGTAACTTGTGATTAGACTCCATTCGCGATCCTTGAAGGGCGGAAGAATTCAGTAAATATATATGAGATTGAAAGAGAAAAGGCATGCAATTAATTGCTATTAAATATAAATCATTCTATTTGACTTTGAATCACATAATGCAGAAATCGGATGTCCACAGGGAATGATGCGGAACACTCCAACACGACTGTCAGACTCACATCGTTCGATCCTGTTCTGATTGCCGTCCAATTTCCTAACCTCGTTGATGGGCCCAGTACAACGCTTTCTGCGTATCTTAATTCAAATTTTGGAATTTCGTCGAGACCTTTTGGGCAAATTTTGGGCTTGAAGAACTCGCTCAATCCTAAAAATTAAAGGAAAAACAATATTAATTAGATGAGTTGCTCCAAAACGGGGATTGTATAAATACACATTTGTAAACGATTGAGTTTTGTAATATTTTTTGAACGCTAACCAACGACTTGGATGTCTCTACTCACGTTGAGCCAATCAAAATTCCTTTGAATTCCCCCAAAACAATAGATTCGTTTGAGTATCGTGCTGGTCAATAAAATGGGGAAGATTATGTAGTACACATTTAGACTCTCGGTCCAGTATGTGAGGTTTCTAACTGCATTTAGCAAAATTATACATACGCATGATACGAGAGAAAACCCATTGTCACAAGTATTGTATTTGACATTGTAACAAAAAGGAGAGAAGAAGAAAAGGGATTAATTACTTGGAAGAATGTGAAGTTGGTCGTCGCCTTCATATTCCAAAGCGAATTGAAATGATGTCGGGCTGAAAAACGTGGAGACAGAACATTTAACTTGAAGTGTCGTATTGAGAGGTTGCTTGCGATGAAAAGGTCTCATTTGAATCATCATTGACGGCTCCACGTCCGTCTCGTTGAAATCTGATAGTACATTGACATGGTCTCATTAGACTCCGATAATAGAATTTAAATACTGCAGACTATCTTGAGTTGTGGTGACTTACAAATGGCTGGTCGGGATTTATATCCTTGAGGGACCCCATAAAACGCAAAACTCCCCATTTTCGTCATTCTACCGCTTTCTTTATCAGTACAAATGGTCAGGAAAGGAGTAAAGTCCCTTTGAATTTGAATGGCACAGCCATCACACTCCTCCGCACTTCCGGGCACTTGATGATGCCAACATTTCTGACGCTGAAAAACAAACATGATGAAAACAAATATGAAATTTTCGAACTCCCAGTTTTTTCATTCCTGCTAAATGTTGAATGTCGTCATTGCTCACATGTTGTCTATGCCTGAAGAAATTATGACATTGGACGGTGGACAGATAGCAGCGCCATTTCTGGACAGTTCCTCTCGTCCCATCGGCAAATCGACATTGAAGCGAATACGTGGGAAATTCCTCTTCCACTTCCGAATAGTAAAATGTGGCTTCACAGTCCGAATCCAAATCCGTCGTTGTTGACATTATTTCAGACTCCAGAATTTCCGGACCCGAATCTGAAACGACAACATTTTTTTCTTTGTTTACAGAACTTGTTTTGAATTTGAATTTGAATTTACCGGTGATTGAAAAGTTCATGGAGTTTGTGTCCCGAATGAAAGAGTACTGAATGGATTTCCGGTGACAAGGATTCTCAATGATCTCACAATCAAATCTCTGATTGTACTCCACCAATTGAAATCTTAGCTCCAGAACCGTCTCAAACGTATAAGTTGAGCGATTGTAAAAGTCCGTGTAGAATCGATTGATGATGCTCTCATTGTCCACGTTTGCCTATATAGAAACCCACATTTAAAAGTTTAAATGCCTGAATTTTATCCTTTCCCTCTTACACAGACTCGCTAAGATGATTTTGTCCTTTTTGATTTGATTTCATGCACATCATACATGAAACGTTTCATTGCTTTCCATGATGAATTGAATTGGATAAGGCGCGATGCATCTGAAACTCACTCGACTTTCCCCATCATCTTTGTGAAGAATGACGAAAGTCTCATTGTTTTCACGGGGTGAAGGTAAAACCACTTTCCCGCCATATTTGATTTCCCACTCTGGGAGTTTTCCATAATTGGTGTCCCCACGTCCAATGTTTTGCCCTATGTGTACTTGGCAGTTGGTGATGAGAATGGAATTTTGAGATATGACAAGTAATAATGCAAGAATGATCGGATTCCAGATAATTGGAAAAGACATTGTTCTTCTACGCTTTGTTTTAGAGGTGAATAAAGTTAAAAATTGTTACGAAGTAACAATAAAGTGAATAACTTTATTGGCTTCGGAAGCGAAGCTGTATTGTTTATTTTATCCGACCGACCGTCCGTCCGCTTGTCTACTATAATTACCAAATGGAAAAAAATAGAAATTTTGAGACCCGGATGAGGATTCGATCCCGGTATCTTCTCGAAATTCCATATTCGTGGGGAATTACTTACACTGACATCTATCAATTGACCCAAGAACTGAGCAACGTGCATGTGCTGCATGTTAAATTTAACTGCGCAGTTTGCAAGTGGAATTTCCCACTGTCCAAAAAGTGCATTGCAGCACCATCTCTTAGATTAAATAGTAACGTTAATTTGAATTTCCCGCCGAAGGGGACAAAAGAGGACAACGTATGTACGCTAATGGAAGTGATGCAGGACAAGAGGGGACAAATGGGCGGAGCATAGGATGAAACTGCGCAGTGGAAAATTCCATGTGCTGTAGGGACTAAATGAGTGGCATATATAGGAGTTAGCTACCATACATGTCACATGGGACTATGTAGTCAAGTGGCTAAGCAGTGGGTCTTGCGACCAAGGTTCAATTCCACGCTGAGTTGGAAATGTTGTCCTTTCCTTCGTGACTGATATGTCTTAATCATATGGAAGATTCCATGTGCTTAAGAATACCTAGTCGAATGCAGGCAATGGAATGTGAGACAAAAGCTAACTGCGCAGTAATGAATGCTATAGCTATATGTTATGTAGCTATGCTACTGCTTGGGTAGGTAACTGCGCAGTAAGCGTTGCTCCACTCCACACGCATATCCAGCCCATATGTACCTGCGCAAGGAAGAGAGCGTATATAGGACGCCCCTATACGCTATATACTTCCACGTTGGATAGCATGGGAATACATACGAAACGGAGTGGAAAATTCCATATGCTTAACACATAGGAAAAGGGGATGGACGGACAGACAGACGAACGGACACAATGCATACAGTAGGCAGCTTCGCTTCCTAAAAACAATACGGATTTAATTTACTCACACACAGAATATGATAGAAATCAAAGGGGGAAAAGTGTGAGTGAATTTGTTTGGAAAATTTAGGTCTCATTCACTTTTGCCTTTGTTCAATAGGGAAAACTTGAACGAAAATCCAAGAGGAAGTGAACTGAGCAACTGAAAACTGTAAACAAAAGGAAATAATTTCTTGAGCTGGACTGACTGCAGTTTAACACGAGAAAATTAAGAAAAAGGTAAACGGTTCACAAGTACAGTTTCAATAAACCACAGTCAATTTTCCGTGTTGATTGAATTTATGCAATGCACCGCAATTCAATTGTCGTAGTAAATTTTATTCAAACATCTAACAATAAACAAGTTGATACGAAAGGTTTGAATTTGCGCCGTACAATTGCTTCATTTTTCGAGTTTTCAAAGCATGTGTGAATTTCCCATTTCTACTTGCTCAAAAATAGTTGTTTTTTTCCCTTGAGGTAATTTGGTTTTCCTTGAGAATCCTTTTGCGGTTGACAACTTGACACATTTCATAATTTCCTTTCCAAAATGAAATTCACAAACACACGATAAAACGTAATAATTGATCATGACTAGGCCACCTTCACGACAGGAATAAGATCCAAGAGAAGGAACATTGTGTTCACATGCCGTTAAGAACATGAAATGCAATGATGGGGATTCAATTCTTGGGGGTGGAGATCCGAGAAATTAAATATATATATATAGGAGCATGTCCGGATCCACGGAATAAATCATGACGCCACAAAATACAACTGTGGGTACATCGAGAAATGGAAAATTAGACAAAAACAGCTCCTCCAAAGTCCACTGTACTCTTTTTGTACTTACTCCGATTATGTACAAAATAAAAGAAATAAAAGAAATACCTATATAATAATAAGTAGGTATAATGTTTACGACTACATTTCATCAATGCTCATTGTACTCTGCGCACATTAATATTTATAGTATTTAAAAAGCAAGAAGTCCCACAATTTACTTGACAGAAAAGTCGACGAATCTCGGAACGGATTCTCGCTCAACCGTGCGAAACCCGCCAACTCTTATTGCCATCGTTGGAATGGACCTCAACCACCGCTCGCAGTATTTCCGGTTCTGGACGGACAATCGAGCGGATGTCAACTCGATGAGTCGTCAGAGCTCCTCTGCTCGGTCCGTCACTCGATAGGCGAGCTGGAAAACGGCCATGTAGCCAATGGCGCAGTCCACACTGAGGAGTGAATAGAGCACGGCCAACACTGGATTTCTTTGGGCGATCCGAATGGCCGCGAACATCCCCACAATATTGACGAGCATGCAAATGAGTTTGGTAAGCCAGAGGAGATTCGAGAATGCCAAATTGAAGAATTTCAGTTGCGTTTCCAACTCCCGAGACATCTTCAATGGCTTCAGCAGAATCTCCAATTCCATTTCCAATCCCAATGACGGTCCTGTTCAGAGACGTCCCGTCAGATTTTTCAAGTGGTCGTTTTGGCGTCCGACCGGGTCTTCTTAATTTTATTTCTCCCGTTTTATCTAGTGTAAGCTAGAAATTTATTCCATTTTATCTAGTACAAGTTTTAAGAGAATTTTGTTTTATCCAGTCTAAAAGCCATAAAACTCGAATTTTCACGGAAAGGATATTGCGAGGAAGAACATGGGATTTTCGGCAATGCTAATGTTACACAAGGCTATGGCAATCCTTTATGAATGACAAACCACCAGATTCCGGGCCTTCAACGGTCGAAATCCTGGGCCTTCTGACGACCTCGGAGTGTCCGGGCCTGGTCGTGGGCGACCCCTGGCCACCCCGTCGGGACGTCCCTGGTCCTGTCACTCCTGTCTCTTCCCTAAAACAAATTAAATCAACATGAACTGATGATCATAACCAAAAAACAAACCGCGAGAATTTGAATCCCATGTATAACATGAGAAAGTTTGGGAATTCTGAATTCAAAATTCAAACCGAATTTGATGGAGGACGGCGAGGGTGGAGTCGATGAAAGTGATGACGAAGGAGAGCATCATGAAAGTGCAGTAAATCCCCCCAATTGATGGCGATAAAGAAGGAGAAAATCTCAAAGGAGAGACAAATGGTGAGGATTCCGGGATTCCTCCATTTCTCCGGCACCACGGAGCTCCAAAGGATTGGAATATCCGGATTGAGAACGTATAAACCCGGGTAGACGATGAGGATCCCATACCATCCGACTACACAGCAACAAAGGAGCTCCATCAGCGTTTTCCTCGGTGGTCCAGCTATCGTTGGATTCGAATTAAACTCAAACTCATCTATACACAAAACAACACATTAACAACAACATGAGAAAACTTAACACACAAAAAGACATACATATTTTTCATATTGCCCAATTTAAAAAATACGCTGAATTTAAATGTGGTTCATCGATCCATCGTCGAGCAACCAACAATTTCTTATACACATATGAACATATGACGAATGTTTTTTTATGATTGGTCATTGATTTGACTGAGAAAATAATATGTGTTTTCTTATACATCAATTTCGAATGAGGACTTTTCTCATTAGATGAAAGTTGTGCTCCTTCGCGCAAGGGCTAATTGAGCAATGAGTGAACGAAATAAGCCCAAATCGCCATTACGATTTGTCTAATCTCGATATTTCGATATCTAACTCCCCTTATATATTATGGAGCTATCTGTCTGTGTGTCTGTCTGTAACGCTATTTTAAGAGAACGGCAAGAGATAGAAACATGAATCCTTTTGCGTCTTATAGGGCAGGGGTCAGCTACTCTAAATAGGAAATGGGGGCCGTGGGGTCGGGGTAGGGAGGTCAGGGGGTCAAATGTGCAAAAGATGGTCAAAAACGCGTTTCACACAATTCGTAACATTTTGGCTAAAAAATACTTTTTGACCCCTCCCCACCCATATGGCCCCCTAAGGGCCCCTCACGGGGCAATGTGAGACTTTGTATTGGTCGGGTGTGGTACGACCATATAAGGCGCTTTTAGACATTTTGGGGGCAACTTGAGACTTCACATGAGATTCCGGTACTTTGTGCGACAACACTTTGTGCCATGGGAAGACGTTTGATGCTGCTTTAAGCAATTTGAAGGGGTTTGATGTCATATTCTAACGGCCACCCTCACCAGACTTTCACCAATCATATTGACTGACAAAAGTTAAGTTGTGTTTCAATATCAGGTATATTTAACACGGCTACCCATGTTTTCTGAGGCAGCATATTGGTGCAGCATTGTCTAACGTCAGTATAGTCCGGTCGTTAAGAATTAAATTTCGGATATCTGAATAATCCAAACTGAACGTTGTGGAAAAGATTCATTTACCACTAAAGTAAAGTCAATCGATATGACTTTGAAGGACAACAAAAGCTTGGGAAACCAAGACCAAATTTTGATGAAAGAATGCAACTCATAGATAGACACAGACGAAATCCGCCGTGTGGACGGCGGGCTTTTTTCTAGTAAACGTATATAACCAAGGGCGTATAACGGTCGAAATTTGTCATCGTCAAGAAACCCAGCATCAATTTCCCTAGTATTAATTAATTTGTACATATTTGTATTTGATTGCCCTAGAAGCAGCCTGGAATTGCGTAATACACAGCACAGGAAAAATAATTATTAATCTCTGTATTTCTATATAACCTCTTGAATAAGGCTTCTAATTTACAATTTCCGTAGTCGTCGGATTTCTATTACTCTCTCGATTAACTCTTTTTTATATGGCATGTAATTTCTGTAGTCGTATTTTATAGACCAAATGGAGCGAATGGAAATTGGTCATTAGTTAGATAAACAACGGACACGATTGTTCACAATTCCCTTTATTTATACTTCGCAATTACAACTGCAATTACTTTTGTTGGAGTAAAAAGGCATGATTACATAAAACATATGAATTTTGTAATTAATTCGAGAATCTAGGCATAAAATAATGAGGCATGAAATTACATTTAATTTTACTTTATTTTTTCCTATTAAGTGAAAAACCTAGTAGTAGAAATATACCTATTTCTTTTTCTCCTTCAGAGAAATTCTTAAATTTAGATTTATCTTCGTAAGATAAGTAAGTTCAAACACGAGTTTGAACTTTTAGTTAATTCTCTAGTAATAATTTAAAGTAAAAATTAGTATAGGTAAAAAATATCGAATGATTTTTTCCTAGTATAAAGTAAGATAAGGCTGAGACCAAATGAGATAAGGTTTTTGTTGTATGGATATTTATGTAATGAATGATGATTTATGTAACTAAATATTATCCATAAGAAAATGGCCCTTGAACTGGAGTGATAATGTTTTACCCTTATAAAATTGCCATTTGCATCTCGTTATGTTCAGAGTTGCTAATAGAATTTTATCAAGGGCAAAGTGACCCAGCAACAGAAATTCAAGACATCTCAAGTACAATAATTCAAACCATCATTGGCATTCTCACAGGAAAATCGACATGAGCTAAACGTCTAAAATAACGCTCCGATTTTACCTATAAATCATTCATTGTAAAATAGGTTAAATAAGAAGAAAAATAAATACGAGTATTTAAAGAAAATGAATTCTTCTTTCTTCTCCGCTACTTACAATTCACTTCGCACAAACAGAGTAATTTCCTTTTATTGGTGGGAAATTATCTCGCACAAAAAACCAGTCAAGTTATATAGATATGATTTAGGCCTAGTAAAAAATAATAAACATTAATCATTTCATCAATTTTCATCATATTATTACCTAAATTGCTACTCTATTTTAACTCCTACCGTCCTATTAAAAGAATTGAAAGATTAAACGTCTTTATTCAGGAGCAGGTCAACAAAAAATCAATTACTTTGTTTTGAACTAAACAACTTTAATGGAAATCTTCGCAAGCAATTATCCTGTTTGTTCCTTATCCGCAATTTATTTACATTGGCCATCATTTCCATTTGGCATTTCGTAATTTGGTGACTTGGTATTTCTTTCGTATACTTTTGGACGATGGATAATCGAAAAACCACTCCTGAAAAAATATTCCGTCCCAAATTATTCAAATTCTATCTATTCTTTAAACTTACAAAATGCTCACACGGCCGGATTTGAAATTGATTTATTGGGCGTTTTTAATAGCCTCAGGTCAATTTAATCCCAGTGACATTTGAGCCGGCGACAGGTGAAATGATGAGTGAACAATTAATCTGGCGAAGGATTCATTTCAAGTTATGGCAGAGTCTGATCGTTGTCTACATGGTTTTTGTCAATTTCCGAACGGTTCAGTATTCGACGCGTTCATCGCCGGATTGGGATTTCAATCCCATCATGATCATCATCTGTGCTTGTTGCGCCTGCATTTTCTTCCCACATTACTGCATTTTCGATCGGAATCCAAACCTCAATACTAAAGTCTACAATGAAATCCTCAAAATCCGGGGTAATTTTTTTAAAAAGTCCAAAAGAAATCCCAAACGGTCTTTTCCGAATTATCATTGAAATGTGGTGTTTTTGATGTGCAGATGAAATGGAGACTTCAACGCCGGCGGCTATGTGACCACGCAAAACTTTGATCGAGTTCTTCATGTGCT
The DNA here is from genome assembly GCA_034699125.1 of Gisinianus flammeolus. Taxonomy (NCBI): domain Eukaryota; kingdom Metazoa; phylum Arthropoda; class Collembola; order Symphypleona; family Katiannidae; genus Gisinianus; species Gisinianus flammeolus. Next base: position 550 of record JAIUND010004166.1, on the reverse strand, counting down.
ATTTGCTATTCGGGCTTTATAGTTTGCTCATCATGTTTCCGGCTCTTCATTTTCTGGATCCGGACATTCCGGTTCTTCTCATCTCCGCCATTCCGGCCGCAAGAAGACATTGGCTCGTTTTCAGACTCTGTTTCTCCATGAACACACTGATTTTTGCCATCCTCATGACTTGGGCCATTTACTATCTCTTCGTCATCCTCTCTTTCGCTGTGGCCTTCAAGGACTCGACTCAAGCGGCCATCAAGAAAATCTCGTAAAGTCCTTCAGACATCTTCAATTTGAATTTCAAATTTGGAGCCAAATATTTGTTTATTTATTTTATTTTATTGTGTAGGGAAGCTGTCCGGCCGTCATTCGGGTTTCTTCTCGCGTTCATTGGGATTCTGAGAGAACTGGAACTCCAGCTGAAATTCTTTAATTTGGTGTTTAGCATGGTGATTTGGATCGTCAAATTGGGCTGTCTGATTGCCGTAATTTCCTCAGGATTCAGTTTTACGCGGTTGATTCATTCAAATCCATTGATGGCGACGGTCTACGCGCTTTTCTTCCT
>JAIUND010004165.1:0-12920 GCA_034699125.1 Gisinianus flammeolus | reverse complement strand
CCCCTGATTCCGTTGTAAACTTTCAGGCCAGATCATTTACAATTTCGGTGGGAATCACGGCTAGTTTTATCCCGTATGTAAAACCATTCATACAATAATTCGGAGAAAAAGGAGAACATTCGAATGGAAATCCTCATATTTCGGATTGCTTAGTCGTCATTTCTCGTTCTTTCTCGTCACAACAAAAATACTTGCCCATCGTTTTATGACTCTGACAGTAAATATATAGCAGTTCATTTTATCTCACAACCTGTCGCTTTTACCTTTCCATGTACAATTTGGAAAGAAGTAGAGAATCTGTGCTGGGAGCAGCATTTTCCATTCACACTTGTTCAAATTCCATAAAAATCCAAATGTCATGAAAATACAATCCAATGGATTAATTTCCCTACCGAAATTCCCATCTTCTCTGTGAAAAGAGTGCAAAGCTCATGTTTTGTTGTCATCGCACAAAGGGAATGATTTTTGCTTATCACCTTGTACGCCAATTGAATTATCTTTCAATTTCCATCCAAGCAGACTGGAATACAACTTTCAGTGTGGAAATGAGAAGCTCTTCAATGGGCTCTAAAACACGAAAAGCTAAAGCTCAAAGTAAGTTAACTGAATTCGTTTTATGCTGATCCTTCTTACTATGAAAGTATTTTATTTTTGTTGGTGCTTCAGCTCAAACACTCGTCTGATCGTGAGTTTATTTAGTTTTAGTTGACTGACAACGTTTATTAATGTTTCCGAATGCCTCTTTGTTCATTGAGAGGAAAGAAAGGTGAGAGGCCTTGTATTGTTTGGTCACCCGTTCGTTCTGTTTTATCTGCGGACATCCCGATGGAAATCCCAATCGTCTCCATTCCCAACCGCCAACAACACTTTTAGTGACTCCACAAAAATGACAGTGGACCATCGAACGAATGCAAAGGGAAGAAATAAATGTGGTCAACTTGTACATGAATTAATGAATCCCGTTTTGTCACAATCTCACTCGACATTTCGTTGTCATTCAGAAATCAGCAGAGGATTCGAGTCCCGACAAAATTCTTGTGTTGTTGAAGTGAACAAGTTGTCATTGAACTGTGTCAAATTAAATATTATATTTTTCATATGATTATGGAATTTCCCATTTATATTCTCGTTTTGTGTTTCTTTATCGTGGGATTAGAAGTGGAAGCAGTCGTTGACTCATCTCAGCCACCCAAAATCCAGTTCAAGTTCCCCCAAAAGAGTCAACCAGGTCGAGATTATTTAGTGAGTGAGGACAATAGAACGCTCTCTGTAAATGCGGGGCTCTTTGTAGATTTCTTGTGCAAAACACAGTTTCCCCATCAAATATCTGCATCAAAACTCAGCAATAGCGTAAGTTTTCCCAAATCCTTAGTAAGCATATTGATTCGTAATAATAATTCTAGTGAGGTGTCGAAAATGATTTATCAATTAATTTATGAGATTTTGAACGAAATTGTATCCAATCGACTCAGAGTCAAAAGTCAATGATTTTACTCATTCACTTTCCAACAACTGTTTATTAGATTGAGTGAATGCATTTTCAATTAATTTGTAGGGACGATCCAGTGCACAGCTGGTGACAAGGACTGGAAATGTCTACACTTCCAGCTCTTGGTTTCAAATTGACATTATGGGATTCTTTGAATGCTTAAGCTACGACTTAGATCCCAAACTTTCCACTCAAATCAACATCTTTGTCCGTGGTGGTGAGGACGAATTTTCAGTAGAGAAGGAATTTGTTTACGGTGGTCAGTCGATAGAGATTTATAAAGACTTGAATGATTTGGGAGTGAATCAAACTGCTGTCGTCCCGTGTCCCGCCAAAACATCTCATTTAACACCAAAACTCTACAAAATTCTTCAGGTATGCAAAATGATTTATAAATTTTTAATGCTCAATATCTTGGAATCTGTTCATCACTTAGACTTTCTTCATCAGATTTTGCGTTTTTGTACTTCGAATTTCGCTTTTTCAGAAACGGAATTTCGCTTTTTGTCGCCTTTTTTTCAAACATTTGTGCAAAGTCTTTGCTATTAAATACAATTCTCAAATGTTTACTCAAATTCTCTTAGAAGAGAGGATACGTTTCCCACACTCGTAGTCTTGCTGAGAGCTCTATGACTTTGGCCTCCGTGTGCCGCACTCTTACGTGAAAAGTTGAGCTAATTCCCATGCTTTCTGTCATTTTGGAAATTCACATTTAATTACAAAATTTTGTGTTTTTAACGATAAATATGTATAAAACTGTAATAACTTTGATAACAGAGTGAAAAGGGGACACAAAGTAATATATTAGTATATCGGATAATGTGAAAAAAATGTAAAATTTACACAATTAAATGATAAAATGAGGAGAGACAAAACCTCTCACCACCACCAAGGGTTCCCGCTCTCTCCTAATTTAAATAAGTAAATGTACTGAATTTGTATTGTTTAAACGTGCATTTCATATGGGATCTCAACATTACACTGACGTTCAGTCAACGCAAAGTGTGAGACGGGTTTGTACTGGAGCAGTAGAGAAGCTCATATGAGGTCCTTTGCAAAAAAAGAGGCCATTTGAAACAAATCGCTTTATTCCATATTTATGGACAACAGACCATGGAGAATCTTCTGCAACGATTTTAAAACATTTTAAATGATAAAAAGTAGTTTAAAATCGGTTTTAAACTTTTCATAAAATTCGAAATTAAAGTATGCCGAGGATTTGTGTAATTGTAATGAATTTGAGATCATTGAGCAACTTATTTACGCGCCAAACCGCCGAGAATATTCAAGGCGCTATTACTCGGAATCTAGAAACTCGCGAATGGTCTCTTTTCTTATCGCCTATATACTTCATATCGGAGTTCAACATTACAGAGACATGGAAGTCAATGTATAGTGTGCGAAAAGATGGGTAAAGGCCTTTATTCACTACAAATGAAATGAGCGTGAACAGTGAAATTTCAGTTTCCACGGCGATTTTCATTTTATAGTATTCACTTCAATTTTTTCGGCATAGAAACAAAAGTGAAAATTTCACAGTGCAAAATGTTTGAGCGAAATTTTTCAAATGCAAGTTATTGCACTTGCATACGGCCAAGGTGATATACAAGGAATGCGTACTCTTACGCATTCCTTGTATATCACCTTGCATACGGCGAATTAATTGAATGTTTTCTTCATTATTAATAAATTATTTTTATTAACTTGGAAAAGTAATCAATAAAACTGGTAATCAACATAAAAGAACGCGGCTTTATTTTGCCATTGAAGAGACTCAATGGGGAAATTAAAATAAACTTTGAGATGGTCCCGTATTTCATTTGCTTCACAAGAGAGTCTATTTACATTATTAGATTGCAAAGCGTTTCCGCTTGAGTTGTTCCGTGTTGCAGGTCTCCAGTTTCCTAAATCAAAATCTAAAGTGAAACGACAGATTTCACACTAAGGGCATATATTTTTTATAAGCACGCAATACAAAATAAAATGATCATATACTCGAGTGTGAGACAGAGCGTTTCCTTTGCCGTAATGAAATCTGGTCTCAAAATTCATTTGGGTTTAATTGAGGTTCCAGTAAATTTAAAAGGAAAACAAATTGTGCTGTGCTGGTCATGTGAACATTTTCATGGAAATACGCAGGATTTTCCCTCATATCCTGAAACTACAGACACTGCACTTTAAAATTTTAATTTAAACAAAACCACCAAAGTAATTATTAATTAAAAAATACTGAAAATGACGCACGTCACTTGCAAATCTTCCCTTTGATCCTCGTTTTCTTTAATTTGTGTTTACCCACGTTAATCTTGGCTTGCGTTTTTTTTGCTAATTTACGCAAATTTAAAACGGCCAAACTAACTTCGAGTATTAAGATTTCGTCAATCAAATCCATTTTACACCTCAACAATTTAGACAAAATGATTTCTGGTCCTACACGCCACACAACCCTATCGACACTGAGATTTATTTTTATATTTCCATCCAACCAAGGAAAATTATGTATTCATTAATCCCACAATTAATTTTACATTTGAACTAAATACAGCTAAATGAGTTTGTTCGTGAAAACAGAATTGTCGTGAACTTTTCGGCGATTTTTTTCACTTTTAATTTTCATAGTGATTTCATTCGTAGTGAATAAAGGCCTGAACATGGAAATACTCGAATACGAAATTGTAATGAATAACATGCAGTCGTTTTATTGATGTGGACAAAAGACGGCTTCCCAGCATTTCATAAACGACATTTCATATATGAATTTATGTTTGAAGAATTCAAAATAATATAAAAAGTTTTTTAGTTGGTTGGTTGGTATTTATAGATGTGATCGGAGACGGGGTTTCTTTTCCACATTTTTCTACCCGAAGGTGTTCTTTACAAACAGTGTTGGCAAAAACCCGGGTTTTTGTAAATTTGATACCCAACTTGGGTTTCTGGGCAATTAGGCGATTGGGTTTTATGGGCTTTTGCTAGCGCCACCTACTGGCCTCAGGGCCCGTACTACTAGTACGGACCCCTGAATCATTAGATGGCGTGTTCCAAAACCCAATAATCCATAAAACTCAAATACCCAGGGCAAAACGATACCCAAAAACACAGTTAAAGCCAATTGCCCATTTACCCAATAACCTAACCGTGGGTTGCCAACTCTGTTTACAAACTTCCGTCAAAATAATCAGTTGCTATGTAAATCAAAGTAAAACTCCTGGTATAAAAAATGGCTTGAACTTTCAAAAATGGAAAATAAAAGTTCAGAGAAGTGATGGATCGTCCGATTTAAGAATTCCTATCAGCAAATCTGAATCAACATGGTCCGTCGTCACAACATCTCACACATACCCCTTCATATATTTGGCCACCACAATGGTATGGCTCCCAACACATACAATCGCAGGCTGGGTTAAATGTTGATCCTGCATACATTAAAATTCACTTTTTAAAAAATTCCAAAATTAAATTGAAATAAGGGAATAAGTACTTATACAATGCCAACAATAACACATTACGTCCAGAATTTCCTCTACGACCACACATGCCATATGATCCGCGGGGAACGCGTTTGATTGCACCTCCATTCGGGCTTGTTTCCCTTTTAGCTCTCAACGTCAAAAGTTCATGTCTCGAGAGTTTGTCCAAAATTGTGCATTCAATCCGTCCACTCACAGCTTCACATCTTACTAAATTCGAGAGCAGGTCGAATTCCAAAGACTCCGGCTATTGAAAGTGTCAATTAACAAACCAAGTAAAAATTAGAGATCTTTCTTTAAGAATGCTTAAAATATTGTTGAGTAATCATGAGTTTTGGGGTGATTATATCATTCGTTATTTATACGAATGATACTTCAACGTGGGTTCAAAGCTCACTGCTGGCTCGTTAACTTGGACAAAATCGGACTCTTTAGTTGACCTATCAAAAGAAAAGAAAATTAAATGGTCATCAAGTTCAATATTACAATTTATTGATGGATTGGAAGCGACTCCAAGTTTAAAATTGTACCACTAATTTAGTATATCCTCCTGAAGGCGGATTCTCGTACGTCTTACACCGACTTAACACATTGTTAGAGGAAAATAACACGGGTTAAAAAAAGTTGGCATTCTCAAAGCTTTACACAGAGCCAACACACCCGACTTTGGTGTTAAAGTTATGGGCACCTCAGACGAGGTATTAAGTATAACAATTTGTATAGAAATATGACTTTGAGTGTTTTTGAATAAAAGTCATTATTATAATTTGAATTAACAATTTGTATAGAATATAAAAACTACGTACATGTGTACGGAGTCTAGTTGTAAAGTGTTCACAACAAAAAGACTATGTGCACCTCGTTCTTGAGTTAGATGTCTTATTTATTAACATTCATCACTGGATCTTTCTGCCAATTTATCGTCTTTCTCTTCGACGTGAATGAACTTTTCAGGACCGATCAAATCCATTAGAAATGTTTGATGATAATGACTTAATTAAGCGATATCGATTTCCCAGTGTCAATTTGATTGAAATAATTGTAATGTGTTGGGACCTTCTCGAAAGACACACAAATTGCAATCACGCCTTGCCCATTCATTCACAAGTTTTGAGTGCTTTGAGGTACGTGTAACAACATTAATACAATTTGGTACGTCTATATTAAAAATCATAATTATATTGTAATGCATAACAAAAGGCGACACAAAAAATGTTAGATTTAATCTAACACAACGGATAACTCCGAAGTTTAACCCAACTCTAACACAACCTTCGAGAATACCATAATTAACACAATGTTAAACGAGGGTTAAGTTTTGTGTTATGTTAACGCTGTTGTGTTATGCTAGGAGATGTACGAGAATACGCCTCCAGGATAATTCTGACAAATCATTACCTTTTACTGCAGTCGTGTTGACTTCATTGATAACGTTTCTCTAATGATGACATTTCGCCATCGGACTAATTACTTTCTTCCACGTATTACATATTTTTTCCGGTTCCGCGATTTTTTCAATATGAGAGTTCACTGCCATGTTGAAAATAACAAAAAATAGTCCCAAATTATTAGATAAATTGTTAGAGATTCATTTTAAAATGACAATACAAATCAAGAATGATAATTGTGAGAACATAAGTAAGAATTACGACAAGGAGTCAATTTCCAGTGTTCACAGTCGTCTTTGTCTTGTGCAATTAGTTTGTACGCTAAATCTATGATTATTGGAGTGTATTGAATGTCAAAAGCAATTTTGGGGGGAATTGTATTGAAGGAACTACAGAGTTGGGAAACTTGGTTTTGATCCATTGTAAATGATTCCTGTGGAAAATCCGAATTATCAATATTTTTCATGTCATTGCCGTCTAGAATGTTGAAATTTCTTTCGGTCCGTTGCAGAGAATAGTTTAACATGTTAACTACGTACAAGTCCCTTGTACGTAGCCCTTTTCACTTGTACGTAGCCCTTTTCACTTGTGCGTAGCCCTCGCAACTTGTACATAGTACTTTGCCCTTTTGAAATAGGTATTTTTGATTTGAAGGGGCACAAAATTTTCTTGAGGGGCACCAAAAATCTACAAAAAATTAAAATTGACAAAGTCTCCTAAAAACGTTTTGGCTCGCTGCGCGAAATTCAAAACGTGCTTTTAACAATTTTTCAAAGTACCTTTTTTTAAAAAAAATCGTTTATAAAAGTGCCCTTTTTAAAGTATTGGAGTATAAAAAGTGCCCTTTTTAAAAAATCGGAGTATCAAAAGTGCCCCTTTTAAAGTATTGGAGTATAAAAAGTGCCCTTTTTAAAAAATCGGAGTATCAAAAGTGCCCCTGTGAAAAAAAATTGTACGTAGTGACTTTTTGCTAAAATATCCTCTGACGTAATACACACTAAATATAATTATGACATACATTAACTCGTTTTGTAATTGATTTGTTGTATAGGCCACAGGCCAAATCAACTGAGAATAAATTATTATTATTAAAACGTTTGAAAAAGATATTAAAATGTGGTCCTTTTGTTCTTTGTTTGTGTGCCCTTTTTGCTGTCAAAGTGCCCTTTCTTGAGATCAAAATCCCTTTGTGGAAGTTTAACTTCTGAAAAAGGGCACTTGACTGTGGGTATCAGTCAAAAAAGGCTGCGTACCAGTGAAAAGGGCTGTGTCCCACTGACTGTGGTACACAGTTAACATGTTAAAATATCCTATGCTGTGGACGTTGAAAGTATTTTTAAGCTTTTCTACACACAGCAAAAAGAATTCAAAATTCTGAGCAAACTTTTGCAAAATCGGATGGCCGAATGCAGACACATAAAAGCATTTCACAATGGAACTTTTGTCAAAAAAATTATACGTAGTGACTTTTTGCTAAAATATCCTCTGAAGAAAGGCGAAAAAGATAGTTTGGCACTTCTGTGCCTGAACAGGTTTTGTTGATTAACCTATACTTATTGTTTTCAAACGTTTTAGCTCACGCTTTGCTCGCTAGTTCATTTTTTCGAGGTTAATGTGGATTTGCTCAAGACGAGAACAGAAATTCCACTCGGAAATCTCCAATAGAGAAGGATATCAAACGAGCGTATAGAACTTTGCGGAATGAGAGTGATGAGAAATTCTTGAAGAATTTCAAACATTTGTCTTGGTTTTTACCGCATATGCCATAGGTTTTTGCAAATACCGCCATTAATGAATGATTTTTGTCAATACATTTTCAAGCATTCACTGCAAGTAAATCCCTGAGATTTTCAAGTATTCTTTGAATTTCTAACGACTTTGAAGGAATCTAAGAATTTCCAAACTTTTTCAAAGGGTATAGAAATTGATTAAAACTTTAATGATATGTACATATTTAGATTTTCTATGAATTTTCAAACACTTCTTCAGACTTGCAAACTTTTTCAAAGAGCCCTAGAACTTTCAATCTATATTCCATAGATTCTTGGAATTTTCAGGAACCTTAGAATTTTCAGACTATTTCAAAGAATCTTAGAATTTTTAGACTATTTCAAAGAATCTTAGAATTTTTAGACTATTTCAAAGAATCTTAGAATTTTCAAACTATTTCAAAGAATCTTAGAATTTTTAGACTATTTCAAAGAATCTTAGAATTTTTAGACTATTTCAAAGAATCTTAGAATTTTCAAACTATTTCAAAGAATCTTAGAATTTTTCAGCTTTTTTGGACTAAAGGTCCTTGCTAGAGGCGCAGTATCAAATGTTCCCTTTTTAAAACACAGGGTATCAAGAATGCCCTTTTTTGAAAGTTGAGTATCAAAAATGCCCTTTTTGAAAACCTTGGTACACAGTGATTTTACGTTAAAATATCGCTTGGTCCACATTAATGTGTTGGACCTGGAATTTCGTTCTCGGACCAGGAAATAGGAAGTGAATTTTTAAGTGCTTTGAATATCAAAATATGGATTAAAATGCAGGCTATAAATTCCCTGTATTTAATTACCCCAAGGAAATGCTTCATGAATATTTTAGTTGTTTACTCTTGGACTTGGAAAGTGAGAACAGGTAAACAAAGTAATGGAGTTATAAACTAAGCGTTTTCGGAGTTGTCTGAAAATTGGACATTCAAATGGGAACAAGTCACTAAAATCCATATTTAAATAAGGGTGAAATAGCATTAAAATAGTCCTTGACTTGAAACTCTTGCAAAATTCTTCACGTCGACTTTAGTTTCTGTAGGAGTTTCAAGGGGAAAACAAGAGCAAGTTGTGGAAACAAGACGCTTCGTCCTCATTTTACTTCATACTGTAAAAATGTTCTTCAGGATTCTTTGTTTGTTGGGAATCGCGTTTAGGATTGTAACGTTTATTTAAACAAAAGAAATCCAAAATGTTGACGCGGTTGGATTTGAAATGGAATTATTTGACGTTTTCCTTCCTCTCGAAACTCAATTTAATTCCAGTCCATTTCAATGAATTGACGGGGTGAATGGAGAATCAAAAGTCCATCTGGAAGAAAATCCAGTTCAAGTGTTGGCAATTGTTGTTTGCGAGTCAGATGAGAGTCATCATATTTCGGACTGGACAATCTGTCATCTTCTCCGGTGGTCAATCCGACTGGGACTTCAAGCCAATCATGGTCATCTTGTGTACGGCATCCTTGGCCGGTTTCTCAGTCATTTATACCATGTTCGATTCCGGGCGGGATCTCAACATCAAAATCTACAATGAAATCCTCAAAATCCGCGGTACATTTCAAAATCAATAAATAACAACCAAAACTAAGAAATTTCCTATTCCTCAATGTGTGTGCATGTGTATTTTTTCAGATGAATTTGAGTTGGCTCCTCCCACAATTGAAATTGGAGCAGAGGAAAATCAAACGGAAACGGCTGGAGCTGAGAGGAAAACGCTGATGGAGTTTCTAATGTGTTTCTACTCATTTGGGAATTACGGCGTTCTCATTATTGTCCCGGGTCTTTATTTGGTCAATCCGGATATTCCGATTCTTTGGATTTCGCTGGTGCCGGCTGATTGGAGTAATTTCTGGACTATTTCATTGGCTCTTTTCGTCGACACTCTGGCGCTTTTTCTTAAATTAATTATTAATTTACATTGCTTTCCTCGTTCTGTCCTTCGTCATGACTTTCCCCGCCTTCACACAATTCATCATCCGAAAAATAATTCGGGAGGGTGGGAATTCAAATTCAAATTCCACGAACGATGGAGGGCGGGAAATCTCGTTCAATTTCGTCGAGAAGACGTTGGAGGATTTCCGAGAATTAGAGACGTAACTCAAACTGTTCAATTTGGTGATGGGGCGCGTTCTCTGGATCATCAAACTGGTTTGTCTGATTCTTACAGTTTTGAGCGGGTTCTCGGCCATTCGAATATTTCATCGAAATCCACTGCTGGCCATCATCTACGCCATTTTTAGTGCGGAATGCATAATTCTGTACACTGTTCTGTTCCAGCTGGCGTACGGCGCGACAGAGAAGGCTGAAGAATTGCGACGAGTCATCATGTGGACATCCGCGGGGTTAAAATCCTCGCTTGATCGGAGGCACTGCGAAAAATTGTTGAGTTCAATTCCAGAGATGGCGATGAGCGTCGGCGGATTTCACACGATCGAACGGGAAAGTGTACCGAGATTCGTGGATTTTGTGGTCAAGCAAATTGTGGGGCTTCTTCTCCTTCTTTAAAGCATTATAATCATTGCATTTGGATTTTCTAGCTCTTCATTTTGCAGTCTCAAAGAGTATACATTTGTTTTTTTTAGATATCCTCAATTCGTATAGTAGTGGAATTTATTCGTCTCACAAGATTATGTCAATAGTTGTCTTTTATTTTGTTGTTGTCGTGGTGGTGTTTGCCGTCGCGTCGTGACGTCGTGACTCAAATTAATAAAATTATAGCTGTCCAAATTAAATATTGTAATGCATCATGTAATAAATATCCATTTTGTCATCGAATTCACCACCGTTTACGGTACTCAAACAAATTTCTAAAGTCGAATTTTTTTATATTTTCCGTTTGCCGCACCACTTTTTCAGTTTTTCTCCGTGCTCTCCGTTGGAAAACGTACAGCAGGTTCTCTAGTACACTTTTATTTTTTCGAAATGGAGAACTATTAAAGAAACTGCAAAATTTTGTGCATCCATTTTTTATTTAATATCAAATTTAAAGTTTGCGCTCGATATTTTTTTTACAAGGTCAAGAGTAAGTTTGCAATTTTGAGGAAGATGAAATTGATGAAAATTGGGGTGGATTTTCGTTCCAGCGTATTGAAATCCCCCACTTTGACGCCCAAATTTGGTATTGCTTGAACAATTCTTCGGACTTGATCGCACTCTTTTGAATTCGCAACTTCTTGCGCCGTCTCCAAAATCCGCATTTTGAACGTGTGCAAGTGATCTTGAATGAGAAAAGCCGTGTTGAACATTCCCACAAAAGCCACGATGCTGTTGACAAAGGCGATGAAACCGGTCATTGCAAAAGCCGGACTGGACGTGATCAAACGAATCGATGCGAATCCACCAGAAATGGCGCATGACAAACACAAAATCTTTGATACAAACGCGTTTTTACAGTACGCCAAATTGAATAGCCGAAGTTCCAGGTGAAGTTTTCGAATGGACTTTGTTGCCACTCGCAATTCCGCTAAAGCTAAAGCGCGGCCATTTGGATTTGTATTCGGAATTTTCCCATTCCGCCTGTGCAAACGCCACATAAAATTGCCATTCATTTTCCATTTGATTTTTTGTGTGGCTGGTCTTTTTTCACATAGAATGACTCACATAGAATGACTCACATAGAATGACTCAGGTGATTTTCCGGATTTCTTCCTGAATGTTTTGCATGAAGGAAACGAGGAAATAAAGTGTGGTGAAGACGACGAAATGACAAAAAACAACGTAGTAGAACTGACTGGAGATTTCCAACAGAAGACAAAGGGAAATCGTCCAAGGATTTTTCCATTCTGCGGGAAAATAATTCAAACTGGAAATGAGGAGGATTGGAATTGCCGGGTCGAAAATGTAAAGGAGCGGATACATTAGGAAAATCCCCGACAGCAAAACCGGACAGTAACAAATTAAAAGTTCTCAATGGCTTCTTTTCGTAGGGTCTGGGTTCGATCCTGGCTCAAGTACATCACCTTTTTAAGTGTGAAATTCAAGTATCTGTATATTTATGAAATTTAGGAGAAACTATATATAAATTTTTTGGAGAATGAAACGAGAGTTTTTCTTTTACTCTGAACAGAAGAATTGGTCGAGAGTTGATTGAAGAGTTTGACGGTGAGTCCGAGCCAATCATGGAAAAGGACGAAAGTTCCGTAGACGGACGACGGTAAACTGATGGACCAAATGGCCAGAATCGGGAGATGTTCCAATTTCGAATTCCCCGCCACGACAAACGTCCAAAATGTCCGCCCCACAATGTACAAGGAATGAGAAATGGAAAGACCCCGCCAGGAATTCGATAGAATAGTTTTCAAATGGGATTTCCCGCGAATGGTTTGCATCAGCCCAGAAAATATGGAGAATTCTATGGGGAAAATCTTGAGCTTGGACAAAACAAGGAAAACGAGGAAATTGTACTTGAGATGAACTTTCGTCAACATTTTGAATTCAAAATTCAAACAAAATTTGAAGCCGTGTGTGACACAAAATGAAAAGGATTGTTTAAAATTTCTTTTCTATGTACTCAATTAATGACGAGATTTCCAACTCGATTCTTTGCTAGGGATTCTCGGGAAGGATCTCATATATAAAAAATCTTTTCTGAGGGGCGGAGCCAATAAATTCACAAAAACAAAAGATACGAAATGAACAGACAGTATATTATTTGCCCCAGCTCGGGGCTTTCACAGGGAAAGCCACAATAAAGTAAAATAAAACCCCCCGCTGTGGCAAATTATATAGAAATTGGAAGAAATAAAGTTTTTCTTGGACAAACTATATAACTTTTTGAGTTTGAGCGAAGCAAATTTTGTGAGATGTTGCTCCTTCAGTTG
>JAIUND010004164.1:0-12920 GCA_034699125.1 Gisinianus flammeolus | reverse complement strand
TTTTCTTCCAAAAATTTCGTTTTATCTCGTGTCATATGACAAATATTCCCGTTCTATCTAGTGTAAACTTTGAAAAATTTCGTATTTTTTACTGAAAAAATGAAAACCTTTCTGTAAATTGTAAAAAAGCATACGGCACAAGCGTAGCGAACCAAAAAATTGTGTAACAAAATTGCTGTATTTGTAGGGACTTTGGCTAAAAATTCAGCATTTTGCTGATTTTCATTGATAATTAAAGACTGCCAGAGCCTTTTTGTCCAAATCCCGCCACAAATGTGACCTCAGAGGGGTCCGGTATGGTGACTTCCAGCTATCCCGGTTTTGCGGCTATATTGGGGTGTTCAACTATTTGTGACAGAATGTGACAGAGTCTGGGCCTTTGATGGTATTACAAGGGGAAGCAAAAATCACACCAGGAGGGTTTGCACATTTTTTGTGACAAAATGTGACAAGGGGTGGGGGGTGTCGGCTGATTTGTGACATCTTGTGACAAGGGGTGGGGGGTATCCAAAAAACGGGATTTTTTTGTGACTTCTTTTACGGACGTTCCCTTACAATTTCCTCTTATACATTTTCAGTATTTCTTATATATATATCCAATGTCATGATTTCACCATTTATAAATTTCAATTAAAACCGCTTCCACAAACTATAGGAATTGATACTCCGTCAAACGGATTTAAACTCCATTAATTTCTGCGGGGACAAAACCTTAGATTTCTTTGAAACTTTTACAGTAAATATATACTGTCACTTATTGCTATTACAACATAGTGTTGTCAAAACGGCGATTTCAGTTTGGCCGCACAAAATGTCAAGAAAATTTTGAAGTTGGCTATCGGAAACATATAGTTGGCAAAGGTGGCCTTTTCCCAGGTGGTTTAAAAACCACACACTATATATATATAAGGGGTCCTTCGTAAAAAGTCTTTTTTTTAGGAGGGAGGGGAGCAATTTTGGGAGCCTCGCAGATATCTGGGGAGGTCGGGAAAAAGGGTATTTTATGGACGTGCCTGGATGTGGGAGGGGGTTCGTGCCAAGCCGGACGTTGAAAGTTTTCAGGGAAACAAAAGTAAATTAAAAATAAAGTTAGTGGTTTTGTGCTAAAACGGAAATTGAAAAGAAAACGGCTGAAAGACGCAGAATGAATGAATTTTGGCTTGCTGAGCGAGGGGATGGGACTCGTAGGGATTATACTTGAAAGGCCCAAACAATGAGAATGAATCACGAGTCGCGATTCCCTATAGTTCAACTTGAATCTCTTAAGAATTCGTTTTAGTTTTAACAGAATTTTGGATTTATGTGGATGTGTGCACGGGCACTGTGGGCGACAGCAAAGTATTCTGGAATCGTTATACAGACAATTTGTCCCTGCTGAACCCATAAAATGTTTAAGGCTCGTGAGTCATAAACCTTTTTAAAAGTGTCCTTGCTGTTTTAATATTATTGTGTCGGCAACCTGAGTTCACTTTTATTTCTCTAATTCATACCTATATTAAGAAATCGTCATATTTTATTAAAATTTCATGAGAAGAAATTAAGAATTAAGCATTTAGAAAAAGTTTTAAGTTCAAAGATGATTTTGGAGGAGTGTGTCCGGTTTTGGACTTTAGGTGGACGTGGGGGGGGGGGTGGAGTCACTTTAGGCCTCTTGGGCATGCGAAGACATGAGGGGGGGGGTAGGAGGTGTCCCATTTTAGGACAGAGCCAGATTTCAGAGGAGGGGGGAGTCGAAAAAAAGCCGATTTTCGAAGACTTTTTACTTAGGACCCCTGAGTGTGGCAGCCAGCAAAATTTGGTGGCACTTTTATCGAAAAGTTTTGGGAAGACAGCAGTACAGGGAAGGAAAAATCGGTCAGAGTAAGGGAACGTGGTACTATGTTTACTCCTATGTTTAATCCCTATGTTTGCTCCTACGCTAGTCCTATGTTTACTCCCAATCTCCCTCCCAAAAACCGACAATGTTTTTGTCTAGCGACTTGCCCTTACAGATTTTATCATTTTTCGCAATGGGCGTATGCGGGCAAGTTGCGGCAACATTGTCGGTTTTTGGGAGGGAGATTGGGAGTAAACATAGGACTAGCATAGGAGTAAACATAGGAGTAAACATAGTACCATGTTCCCTTACTCTGACCGAAAAATCTTC
Organism: Gisinianus flammeolus; assembly: GCA_034699125.1. Lineage (NCBI taxonomy): Eukaryota > Metazoa > Arthropoda > Collembola > Symphypleona > Katiannidae > Gisinianus > Gisinianus flammeolus. The sequence goes on along the minus strand of JAIUND010004164.1, from coordinate 10,774 downwards.
TGAATGCAAAAGGCTGTCATTAATGGAATCCACAAAAAAATTGAATTTTTTAGGCCCCCCTCTTCTCGGTCACAAATCCAGAGACCCCACCCCCTTTTCAGTCACACGTGTAAATTACTGAAAAAATGCAAAGTACGTGCTTACAATCCTCTGTAAACATATCCTTGCACTTGAAACGATTTGTTTTTGGTTTTTAGATTAACATGAATTGCTGAATGAATTATTACAGCAAATGCAAAAACTTGAAAGGAGCAAACATCTCCAACAAAATTTCATAAAATGTTCCTTCGAAAAAAATGTTCCTTAACCTCAACATAGTCGGGTAATATTCTTTTGGACTGAGATGACGGCAGATAATGCGTGGTCATTTAAAAAAACAGGGCTGAGTGTCCATTAATGCAAGACAATAGACCATTTTGAACGATTTCAATCGTATATATAACATGGAAATTAATAATTTCAAATATTAAATTCTAATAATAATTTATTAACATGTATATTGCGTCAAACAGCACCACAGTTTTGTCATTTCACCATTTCTGTTTTTGTTATTCCACACTTGACTTTTGATAACAACAATAAAATGGGTCCAATAAAAGAAATGACCATATTAATTTCGTAATGATGTCAGTGACCAAATTCCCCTTCGTTTATTTTGGTAAGTATTACGGAAAAAAATCGACTACACTCCATGTTTTTTCCATTAAATTTGTACAAAGTGAACAACGGCTATTCTTCTCTATTCAAATATTGCGCAAATAGGTTTTATTTTAAGTTGTTCTTCCTTCTGCTTTCGGTTTGGAGAGGCGACGATGCTTTCAGGATTTCTCGCGGGTTCTGTTTGCAGCCAGAAAACTCAATTTGAAAATACCCGAACGATTCAAGCGCCAATCAAATCGCGGTCTCCATCGTCATCTCCACCAACCTATGCCTGGTTTGCATGGACGAAATTTTGCCGTAATGAATAAAACTAAATTTAATTAGTGTCAGGGGAGAATGGACACGACTCTTTGAATCAGAATATGAACGGTGTGAAATCAGTTGGACTTTTGTTTTTACTATATAAATGACTATATAAAAATTTGGTGTCTTGCAGAAAGAGACTCGAGCTGTCAACTATTTTCATCGAAATCTTGTGATTCTGCTGGATTAGACGACGAAATAGAGTAACGAAGCAAACTTACATTGTACATATCTGGTGGATAAAAAGGCAGGCAATTAAATGCCTCACTTGTTTTATTTAAATATATGTAGCGGGGAAGTCTACAGATTACAAGCCGAAAACGAAAAGGACTTTGAATCCCTCAAATGGCTGTTGGACAATGAACCAGTAGCGGATTTTTGGAGTGGTCCTTCGTTGAAACGCCCATCAGACATTTTCTTAAAGTCCCGCGATGCTCCACAAATGTTGAAGTACTTTAAGGAACACAATCTTAATTTTAAAATTCAAATTCCGGACGTTAAAAAGTAATATGTATAGCTTGTTCTTTTACATATTTTGACGAGTAATACTTTCTTTAACGACAAGTTTTTAACCTTAAATTGAATGGTCATAAAATACTTGTGTGCTTCATTTTTGAATCGAGCGGAAGGAAAATATTATCAAGAGTTGTTTTTTGTTTCGGTACAGGGTTGTGATGGAAGAGCACGAAAAGATGGCAAAAATTCGGCAAGGCTGGACGGTGGAGTCACCAAAAATGTCATGGGACACTTATTACAAATTTGAAGAGGTGTTTGAAGCAAACATGAAAGAGAAAAACCGCAACTATTTAATAATTAAAATGTTTGATGGATGTGATTTCAGTTCTATGAATGGCTGGACAGTCTTGTTTCTCTCTATCCGGATTTTGTAACTATTGAAATTATTGGGGAAAGCTGGGAGAAACGCCCTATTAAAATTATCAAAGTGTCCAAAAAAAACCAAACCTAGTAACCAAGGAGTAGGTTTTGTGGCTGGTAAGTTTTTCGATAAGGACTTTAGTCAAAAATATTCTAACCTTGCTGTTTTAACATTTTTCAACGGTGGGCGCACTTTTTGAACTTGTTTGAACACTGGGATTTTGTCCGTTTGCATACTTAAAGTATTATACTTTTGCCAATAGTCATTGGAACATCTTTTGAACAGCTTTTGACGTTGTTCGTCAAAACCTGTTTTGACTTTGAACATTTTGAACACATTTTGACATTCCTGTATTCAACAAATTAAGCATAGTAACCCATCCTGCGGAATTTTGGCAGAAATTGCCTGCAAAAAAGTGGCAGTTTTGGGATCTGATGCAGGTAGGACGTTTTCAAGATGCCGCCTGCAACTGCTTGCAGGAGGGTCAGTTCCAAAAATGAAACTTTTTGGCAGGACGTGACTCTTCTTCCTTGGTTCTGATTGGTTAGACTGTTATACATAGGGAACATACAGACACAGAATCGGCGTCAGAGTCTTGACTGACTCGCCGAAGGAGAAGGTTGTCGAAAAGTGGCTCCTGAAGATGCACAGAAGATTCAGGGAAGATTCCACAGATGCACCATGTTGACACATGGATGTCCTACTGTGAACATGTATGACATATGGAGGTCACCAATGACCTTTGATGACCTGGATGCATCTTGGATGCTTCTTGTATGCAATTGCATCTTGTGTGCATCTTGTGTGCATCTTGAGATGCAATTGAATCTATATGAGATGATGCACCTGTGGGATGCAGCATAGGTCACGTGTTTGAAATAATATTTCACTACTGAATATTATTTGGACATATGTACGCTTGTGTAAAGCAAGTCACGTTTAAAAATGGGAAATAAATATTTCACTTTATACAAGCGTACATATGTGTAACATTCAATGACATTAATGATAACAAATGTCATGTGACTTTTGGAATTCCACAATTCCATTTAGCATTGAGAATCCTTTTCCCAAGAAGTCAGGAGGAGGAGTCACGTGGTCTGAATCTAAGATGCATCTTGCATCCTATGATGCACAATGTTGAAACGTTGCATCTCCTAGTCTTTACATGTACGTACATATGGAGGTCACCAATGACCTCAGTGACCTGGATGCATCGTCTGCATCTTGTATGCAAGAATAAAACTTGCATCTGCCAGTATATAGTTGGGCTTGGACATGATAAGTAACTAGAGGCAACGCATCTTGAGATTTCGATGCATCTCAGATGCATATGAGTTGTACATGCATGCCAAGATGTGGACTTAACATTTTGGCATATAACTCTGGCATCCAAGATGCCAGATAGATAGGAATATGCATCATTATCACTATACATGTTGTGCAGTTGATCATTGACGAACGCTTGTAACCTTTGCATCTTGTGATTCATGTTTGTATCTTGCGATGCAATATTTCTATATGTGTTATATTCTCTGATTGAAGCAACTTTTGGTGGTACGTTAGGAAACAAGATTCAAGATAGCGAAAGATGCAAATGTACGATTCATAAATGAGATGCGAGAAAATACATTCTTGGGATACAATATGCTTATAATAGATACCAGGCGTCTTGACACATGCGTCACAGGATGGAAAAAGATGCATCTTTACTTCAAAATGCTGTATCTTTGTCACGTACCTACAAACAAAAGGTCCTGCATTGTCTTTATGCATCCCACTTTGAAATATCATGAATGCATCGTAATACTACATCGTACCTCTGAATTGGCATAATTCAAGTCCACTAAACAGTAGTATTTTTAAAACCCTGCATCCTTCGATGCAGTTGTCATAAAAACCCCTTGTACATGCAGGTGCACTTCATTTATGCATTTCCCAGTTCCTAAAATATTGCATCTGTCTTTGAAAACTTAACATATAAATGTGCATCTTAACACACAGGAGCATCTCAACATGCATCGCATCCTGTCATGTATGGCACTTTGGCGATGTCAGAGTGCTATCTCAAGATCCAGGGTTTTAAAAAATATTACTGTTTAGTGGGCATGAATTATAGCGATTCATAAGTATGATGCAGTATTACGATGCATTCAAGATATTTCAAACTCGGATGCATAAAGACGATGCAGGACTTTGTTTTGTATGTACGTGACAAAAATGCAACATTTTGAAGTCAAGATGCATCTTGCTACATCCGGTGACGCATCTTTCATGACGTCTATTTCACTCCTATTGTATCTGGAAAATGTTTTATCTCGCATCTCATTTATGTATCGTACATTCGCATCGTTCCATTTCTTGAATCTTGCTTCGTAACATACCACCAAAGATAGTTTCAATCAGACAATGTAAAACATATAGAAATATTGCATCGCAAGATGCAAAGGTTACAAGCGTTCGTCAATGAGCAACTGCACAACATGTATAATGATAATGATGCATGTTCCTATCTATCTGGCATCTTGGATGCCAGAGTTGTATGCTAAACTGCCAAGTCCACATCCTAACATGCATGTGCATCTCATATGAATTTGAGATGCGTCGCCTCTAGTTACTTATTATGTTCAAGACTAGCTATACTGGCAGATGCAAGTTTCATTCTTGCATCCGAGATGCAGACGATGCACTCAGGTCACTGAGGTCATCGGTGACCCCCCATATGTATGTGCATGTAAAGACTAGGAGATTCAATGTTTCAATATTGTGAATCTCAACATGCAAAGTGCATCTCATATCCTGCATCCCACAGATGCATTATCTCAAATAGATTCAATTGAAACTCAAGATGCACCCCACCCGGTGTCAACTATGACCCCCCCGCCCCCAACCGGAAGTCAACATGCATCTCATATACTCTTTATATGCATCTAAGATGCATACAAGATGCATCCAGGTCATCAAAGGTCATTGGTGACCTCCATATGTACATGCATGTTCACAGTAGGACATTCATGCTTCAACATGGTGCATCTGTGGAATCTTCTCTGAATCTTCTGTGCATCTTCAGGAACCACTTTTCGACAACCTTCTCCTTCGGCGAGTCAGTCAAGACTGAGGAGATTCAGTCCTGAATCTTTCCTTTATAACACACTCACCAATCACAACAAAGGGGGAGGAGTCACGTCCTCCACGGGAATTTCCTGCAAACACTAGCAGGGGCAATTCTACAGCGCCGACCTCCATTTTTTGGGAAATGTTTCTTTTTTTGGCAGGAGATTTTCTGCCAAAATTCCGCAGGATGGGTTACTATGAAATTAAGAGTTTGATCATTTGAACTCATTTTGACCTTGCAGCAAAATAAAACTTCGAGCCTTTGAACATATTTGGACCTTGCTCAACACGATTTGTATTCTTATACTAAAAAATTCAGGACTTCACGCCCGAGAATGGATAACAATTACATCCATAACATACATGATCAACGAATTAACCACAAACTCGGCCAAATACAACAATCTCTTGGAAAAATTGGATTTCTTCATCCTGCCGATGGCCAACGTGGATGGCTACGTTTTCAGTCATGCTAAACCTGGGAATCGATACTGGCGGAAGAATCGGAGGAAGGACGATGACGGATGTTTGGGTGTGGATCTCGATCGAAATTTCGGTTTCCAGTGGCAAGCACAGAACAGATCCACATGCAAAGGGGACAGTTACCCGGGCACTGCGCCTTTCTCCGAGCCCGAATCTCTCGCTCACAGTCAGTTCATCAGTAAAGCCAAAGACGATGGCTTGACGTGGACCCTTTATTTCTCTCTCCATAGTTTCGGTCAAGTACGCAAACTTGAATACTTTCCCTTACGATTTACAAATACTTCCTTCCCGTATATATATATCGTCGGCTAACAATAAGTTCCATAACCGGGTATTATCGTTTTTCCTTAATTCCATAACAGTGTATTATCGTTTTTCCTTAATTCCATAACAGTGTATTATCGTTTTTCCTTAATTCCATAACAGTGTATTATCAATTTCCCTTAATTCCGTAACCGTGTCTCATCAATTTTCCTTAATTCCGTAACCGTGTATCATCAATTTTCCTTAATTCCGTAACCGTGTATCATCAATTTTCCTTAATTCCAAAACCGGGTATTATTGAATTTCCTGAATCTCAAAGCGCACAATTGTTTTTCTTGCACGACCACAGACTTACGCATATAGAATGTAAATATATTACTTTGGAATTCATCATACGCAACTAATTAAGTGAGTCATTCCATAGACATTTTTGATTTTCTGCGAAAACAGTAAATAGAGAGTATATGGAGAGATTTTCTCAAAAGTTTCAAAATGAAACTTTCATTTCATTTTGCGGTTTCTATTGTTTTAATAATATAATATATTATATTATACACGATGGAAATTGACGAAAGCAACAGCGATCATTCAGTTAACGATGACGAGAGTTTCTATGGTGGGGATCATCGCAGCCAATAAGGTAACTTTACAAAAACTCAATTTTCTCCCAGCAGATTTTATATGCCTATATATTTTATATTACAAGTAAAAAATCCCTGTATACATAACATCAACAATTGTTTTTGTAATATTCCAGCAAATGACGTTGAAGATGTCAAAAGCATAGCTGAAAGCAGGACTGCCAGGATCCTGCTAAATTTGAGACCAATCCTGCTGAGTCCTGCCGTTTTTGGAATCGAAATTGATTTAACATGGACAAAAATTTTCCCCTATACCTGAAATTGCCATCAATATTGATTCCTATGATGTAATGGTAAATCATTTTTGATGTTTGGTCACTGTTGACCTTTTCGGGGAAAAGTTGAAGGGCCCCCTTAGAATGAAGCCCTTACATGGTAAGTCAATATTGACTGTGAAATCAATATTGATTTACTATTGACGGTATTACACAATGAAATCAATATTGATTCACTATAGTGACCGTAAGTCAAAATTGACATGACCATTGTTGACATGGTCAGGGACCACTTACGGTCACCCCCTTTGGTCTGAAATCAAGGTGGATTCGGTCATCAATATTGATTTACTATTGGCGGTCTGGAAATGGTATGCGGTGGCCCTGTTGAATCAATACTGATTCAGTACAGTGACCGGAAGTCAACATTCTTTGTCCATTGTTGACATGGTCAAAAGTGTCAGAGACCACAAATGGTCAACCCCTTTGGTTGTAAATCAAAACTGATGTGGTAGTCAATATTGATTTACCATAGTGACTTTAGGGGACGATTGAATGTCCATTGTTGACTTAGCCAAAGGTGCCAGGGACCATTACCGTATATACTGTTATAGAACCCCAGGGGATGCATAGCAGGGTGGGGTTCTATAAGATATTTCTTAAAATCTATGATTGTTAATGTAATTGAAATCAGAGTATGTTATAGAACCCCTGGGATTCTATAGACAGTGGGGTTCTATAACAGTATATACGGTAATGGTCAACCCCTTGCATACTAAATCAATATTGATTGTGAAATCAATTTTGATTACCAAATCAATAAATTTTGCACCAACTTGCCCCAATATTTTCAAGTTTTGTATTTTATTGCCCCAAAATATGTTTTGTGTTCATGTTCTTGATGACAATCACAACAGTATTCACAGTATTCACAGTAGTAAATCAGTTTTGATTTTACAATCAATATTGATTCAACATGCAAGGGGTACATTGTAAGGGGGCCCTTAAACTTTTGTCTATACCCTTCATGCTCAATCACTTTTGATTACCAAATCAATATTGATTTGGTCAAAATTGTCAAAATTCAATCAAAATTGAAGCCAGAACACAGAAAAACTCCGATAAAGTTTTAGCTCAAGACAAAGTGGCTGACGTATTAACTGTGGACTTGCAATCTTTGAAACAATCACCAAAGTCAAATTCCGGCGTGATGTACTTTAAATCAAAACTAAATAGGCTTAACTATACTGTTTATAATTTATCGGATGGCTCTGCTTTGAACTATTGGTGGTTTGAAAACGAGGGTGAATTAGAGAGTTACGTTTGTATATCGCGTATACTTGGTTATCTAGATTGATTATCCAGAAAATGCAACGACAAAAAGCCAATTATTATCTGGAGCGACGGGTGTACTTACCAAAATAGAAATTCAATTCGGTCAAACGCTCTTTTAAACTATTCAATGAAAAACGAAACAATAATCTGTCAAATATATCTCGAAAAGGGTCATACACAAATGGAAGCCGATTCCGTCCATAGTTCTATTGAACAAAGACTAAGAAATGAAAAAGTCAATTTGCCGTCCGATTTTGTCAAATTTATTGAAGCTCGACGAGAATTTCCTTATGATGCCAAATACTTGTCCCATGATCTTTTCAAAAACTTTAAAGATACCCAGAATCATAGATTGAATTCAATTCGGCCTGGAGCAAAATCAAGAGATTCTGTCGTAGTAGATCTTCGAGCAATTAGATACGAACCGTCTGATAATATTTTCTACAAACTCCAACACGAATCCCAAATTTAAGTAGAGTTTCCTCGTAAAGTTAAACTTCTTCCAGTCATTGAAGAGTTTCCCAGTTTGAACAGAAATTCCATTAAAATAAGTGAAAACAAGTGGTCAGATATTCAATATTTAAAAAGGGTAATACCAGCTGATTGTCATTGTTTTTATGATAATTTGCTCCATTCAAAATTTATATGTTTTGTTCAAAAGTTGATATTTGTGCGCATAATATGTATATTGTAATAACTGTTAACACAATTGTAATATGTGTAAAGATTGATTTCATTGGTTTGGGTGAAATTATTTAAGTAATAAAAAGTCTTAAAACTTAATTATAAACCGAATTTATATTGTTGTTCTGAAAGGTTGCTTTTAATATATATATAATAGTGACTGAATTTTTGTTGCATATATGTATACCAAATTTCATAATGATATTGTATTGTTGCTGTGAGTTAAAAGCGTCAACGTGTTTTATCTTTAAGATCCAGGAAATTCAATATTTGCATAGCGTAATAATTTGGAGTTAAGGAAATTCAATAATATCGGGTCTTGGAGTTAATGAAATTCAATAATATCGGGTCTTGGAATTAATGAAATTCAATAATACCCAGTTTTTGACATAAGGAAAATCATCATACCTGGTTGGGCAATTAAGGAAAATCATCATACCTGGTTCGGCAATTAAGGAAAATCATAATACCTGCTTGGGCAATTAAGGAAAATCATCATACCTGGTTCGGCAATTAAGGAAAATCATCATACCTGGTTCGGCAATTAAGGAAAATCATCATACCTGGTTCGGCAATTAAGGAAAATCATAATACCTGCTTCGGCAATTAAGGAAAATCATAATACCTGCTTGGGCAATTAAGGAAAATCATCATACCTGGTTCGGCAATTAAGGAAAATCATCATACCTGGCTCGGCAATTAAGGAAAATCATAATACCTGGTTCGGCAATTAAGGAAAATCATAATACCTGGTTCGGCAATTAAGGAAAATCATCATACCTGGTTCGGCAATTAAGGAAAATCATCATACCTGGTTGTAGAGTTAAGGAAAATTGATAACACACGGCTGTGGAATCAGTCAAAAATATTAGTACCCGGTTATGGAACTTAGACGACGATATATATGCATGTAAGTATTTCGTATTTACCATATTTAAATGTGAATTTGAAGAAAAAACCCGCGCATTTTTTGTTTACAGCTACAACTTTGCCCTTGGCATTACACGAAGGAAATGCCGGAAGACCATCAAGATCTCGTACGTTTCCTTTCACATTTTACACTTGAAACCACTAAATACTAAGTGTAAAATGAATCCAAATTTGAAAATTTCAAAACAAGACTGCTTAGATATATTTTGGGTGTTTTTTTGTTTTTTGGTATAGAAAACATTGGGGGAGGAAGCAATGAGGGCACTGAAGGCCCTTTACGGCACTGAATATTCAGTGGGAACTGGCCAGGAATTGAACTACATTGCTCGAGTCTGTCGTTTCCCAATTTTCTAATAATATACACATACACCGTATATATACTGTAATGCAACCCCTGGGGTTCTATATAGTAGTAGGGCTCCATGGCTATATATATGGAGTTGCTCACAAGGAAAATTTGAAGGAACAAATTTTTTCCCGCTGGTTGTGTAATGACAAACGTTTTATGCATTTTTCGGTACAAAAGGGGACGACGACTGATTGGGCAAAGGGGGAAATAGTTATTAAATGTGCGTATACCCTTGAGTCAAGGGACAAGGAAGTATTCAATTTACCCCCAGAATTGATATTGCCAACAGCCGAAGAGACCTGGGCCGGAATTCAGGTGCTCCTCAAGTTTCTGACTAAGTAAGACAAATGAATGAGGAATTTTGCCATTTTATTTATAAAACATCGAGGGAAATGTTGGTGCCACAATTGAGAAGAAGAGAAAATATAATTATGAAAATTGCCGCTTCGACTTTGTGCAATTTATTTTGTAATTGTATTTAGTATACCTAAATCAAACAATGATAATAGTAATAATTGTGAACGGCGTGGAAATGGCACAATGACAAGTCATCAAAGTCCAACCCTTAAAAAACCGTTTACTTGAATTTACCGCCAAAGTAAAAAACGTTTAAAAACGTTTATTTGAATTTTCCGCCACAGTACAAACGTTTAAAAACGTTTATTTGAATTTTCCGCCACAGTACAAACGTTTGAAAACGTTTATTTGAATTTTCCGCCACAGTACAAACGTTTGAAAACGTTTATTTGAATTTTCCGCCACAGTACAAACGTTTAAAAGCGTTTATTTGAATTTCCCGCCACAGTACAAACGTTTGAAAACGTTTATTTGAAATTCCCGCCACAGTACAAACGTTTAAAAGCGTTTATTTGAATTTCCCGGAACAGTACAAACGTTTAAAAGCGTTTATTTGAATTTC
>JAIUND010004163.1:0-12921 GCA_034699125.1 Gisinianus flammeolus | reverse complement strand
GATTTCTGATAATAGGCCCTTTTCGAATCAGACAAAAATGATAATCGGCCTTTTTGGAACTAAGCTGACGATATATATATATATGATGTATTCCTTTTTAATTTCCGCCTACTTTTCAGGGAGCTGCTGTGTGATGTGGAGGCAAATCGGATGACGAGTGCCAAAATCAATGTGCTAACCAGGGGAAAAGCTGTTGGAGCTGCATTTGCGAGCCGGAAGAATGCCAGTGCTTTAACACTGATGTGTATTGTGAACCCTGCGATGCGAGTGGTGATAATTTGACAAAGAACAAGTCTCTTAAACCGAAACCGAAACCATAGATAATATTTTTTATATCCTCATGTCATGTCTTCTCACAGAATAAATAATACTATAATGAGCCATTCGGAATAATCATCATCAAATCCCTGTCCATTTTAATTATCCTTATTTATTCTATATATTTGGGAACTGTCACCTGACATTCCGTTCGTATACAAACATTTCCTACGAAGGCTACGAACCTATATATGGTGAAATTTTAACAATGGACAACAATCATTATTATTGTTCTTTAAGGAATTTATGTATATATATATCTCATGATTCATTCACGTTGGCATTACACACTAAATTTACTATTATTATTATTATTATTACAAACGGGAAATGAATGCAAGAGGAAATCATCTCCTAAACTATTTATTCATTACGGTATTGTTCATTTGCACTTATATTATTATTTATTTATTGTATTTTTGAATAAGAAATGGATAATTGGACCTAGGTCAATGATCATTGATGCTTTAGAGCAAGGTTTTGAGGGGCTTCGCCATCCAAATGAAGTGCTGAGATTGAACTCTCTGTTAACATTTTCCTGGACTTTGAACTGTTCTTTGGCTTTGTCAGGGATTATTAGAGAAAACCTTATAGTTCATTTTCATTTGGGAGACTTTTCACTTACTCACTTTAAGCACAGTTTTTGTTTTTCAATATTTTGTGCCTCGGCTGCAACTAAAATTTTCGTCTGTGAATTGAATGAAAAAATCCTCTTGTGTGGAACTGTTTTTGTTTTGTTATATACAATAGATTTTAAATCAACTGTAGTTTGGATTTTGCGACTCGGGAAAAATGGATTTTATTTATTTTCTTGTATATACGTAATTGAAGGATTTTTAATTTCGTGATTGTTTTCTTGGGGAGTTTTGTCGTCGGATGTGATGGATCAAGAAAGTCACTTACAATGGATACCCACGGGGTGCCCAACGAGTTTTGCGATGAAATATATCCCACTAGACTCAGTTTTTTGCGCTGATTTCAGTAATGGAGGTCATTTTTCTGAATGGGCCTTTGTTTGACCTCTATGACCTCTTGAAGTTTATGAACACAACATAAATACGAAGGATAAACCGTTAGATTTGAAGTTGCCAAAGTGGCGCAGTGCGGTAGGGGTTTGGGATTTTTTTTGGCAAGGGTTCGATTCCCAGGCAAGATTCAATTTTTCTTGTTCCGTTTCATTCTTTTTTGCCATTTAAACTAGTACACAGAATTTTATAATATTCTATAGAATTTGTACGATTGTTTTTTGGTTAATTATATAACAAATGTGACAAATCGATAAAATAAAAATGAAATTGGAATAATCATATGATCGGCAGAAAAGGTTTTTACTACACGTAAAATAACGATAAAATACAGTATTTGATAACAATTTGTTTTATTAAATTCGTGTGTATATAATCATAAACTTAAATGTACTTACGCAAATACATAATTAAATTTTCTCGAAAGTTTGAGCGTAAATATATAATATATATTATATATTTTGAAATGATTTTGTTCAAATAACTAATTTATCATAAAGGTACAACTGGAATAAATTTGTTAATTTCCTCCACGAGAACGAGCTTGTTTTTTGGGTTCAGGTTCTTCATCTCCTAAAGTAAGAACATTGTCGGTTTCACAAGATCTGCGTCCTCGTCTTCCTGATGATGATGACGTGGAGGGCTGATTGTTGACATCAAGTTCCGATGGTTTTTCCGAACTGGATTGTTGAAATGAAGGATACGTTTCCGGTTTCAACCATGGAGACTCGGGGCATTCGTAGAGATGATAATCGTGAAAGAAATGATCAAAGCAAAGTACTTTGCGACAACGTGAACACTGGATGAAGGGATTGTTTTGACATTGAAGGTCACAAGTTTTGGATGTGAATGTGAAGCAAGCTTGTTTGACATTTTTAAACGGTTCAAACTTCTCCAAGAGTCCCGCGGAGTACCAACAATGTCGAATCATTGGCTCAAATATTTCGGCTGACAAAATAAAGTGGAGAAGAGATTGAAGCTTCAAAATGCTATCTCGATCTGTTAGACGACATTCGGCTTTCCCGCATTCGTGTAAAGCTGCATGAAAATAAGCTCTGCGTGCCAAATCCTTAAGTTGACGATTAAAATAAGTGTCTAATGGCTGACAAACTGGGGTACATTTTTCTGGAATCAATAGTGTCGTACAGGGAGGGAGACCATTTTTACCAAAATTTTTGTAATGATCCGGATTAACGTGACCACTCCAGTGATCAAAAGTTAAAAAAACGGGAGAGTCTGGAGTTTTCTCTGCTTCTGGGATTAAAACATTTTCCAAAAAATACTTGACATGAGTTGACGTTAGTTTTCCAGATGTGCTTACGGTGACAGTTAAATTGGGTGCCAAAAAAATCCTTTCTTCGACGATGGGGCCCAATTTACCTTTTGGTTCCTGCAAGCATACAAGGAAATCTCCCACAATTTTCCCAGAAATACTGATTGTCGGCTGCACAGTATAAGAATGTGTACCACAATTCTTCGGGGAGTAACCAAATCCAAATGTACAATTCTCATCCTTCCATGAAAGCGTCCGGTTGGATATTATTTCATAGTTGAAGCCAGTTTGGTCCGTGTTCCAAATTAATGATGGCAAAAAAGATGGAACAAGTTCATTAAATTCTGTTCGAAAATTTTCAGCTACTTCGAATAGAGTATTTGCATCAGCAATTTCTCGTTTGCTCATGACTTTTTGAATTTTCCTTGATGTGATTCCATTTCTCCTTTCAAAATTGTCAACCCATCCTTTTGAAGCTTTAAAATTGAATTTGGGAAATCTTCTTGAAACTTGGATTTTCCAATTTCTAATGTTCAAATCGTGAACAGGTTTGCAGTTTGCTCGAGCCTTTGTGAACTTCTTAAGAACGGACGCATTAATAATATTAAATTTGTCATATTGCGTTCTTCCTGATTCAATTTGTTCCTTCCATCTTGACAAGTCTTTTCCGAATCCGTCCAAGCTGCGCCAGTTCAATCGAAATCCAATCGAAATCAAATCGATGTGGACCCGCATTAAAAATCTGGACGATGGTTTCGAATTCGAATCCCGTGGCGAGAATCACTGCCAAGTCTTGTGTCAATTCCTCTGGCACCAATGCATAACGCCCATCATCTTTATCTGTACCGGGTGGACCATTCGTATTAGTACTGATGACGGCCGTGCATTGGCGGAGTGGACTTAAGATGGTGGCAAGGCCCATTTTTAGTGTGTTCGACTCCCCTTTTTCGGTCATTGACATTTGGGGAATGTTTTTTGAATAGACCAGCGGGATTTTGGCGGCATTGCTTATTAGGACTAACAAGAAGAAAACCATCGGTATTGTAATTGTTGCTGCCATTGTTGTAAGTATAACACTATCACCATTTAGAACACAGGACTATTTAGTTTTCTATGTGTAAAGAGTGCTTTTAAAAAATGTATCTGACAGTTAATGCTATTCAAGCTCTTCAAGTTATTCATAAACAGGTTCAATTTCCACTGATCTATTCAGAAAAAAAAGCGTGTGTGTGCATGGTTTCAAAGGGGAAAAAATGTAGAAATCCCACTGTGAAAAACTGTTTTGAATATTTGTATTTGTATTTGCATTTCGGACCCTCAAACAAAAGAAAGCACATGCAATTCAATGCAATAAATTATGTACCACACACACACGGCAAAAAATATATATACGAAAACAAAATGCAAAAGTATATTCTAAAAAAGCCCGATGTCGTGTCGTGTATATTCAAACGCAGGACGAAATTTGAAGCCACACATCAGACAAGAAATAAAACCCGACAGGAAATTTAACTACAGATTGTTTTTTGTGGAAGTATATATCAAATCATTTTATTTTGCCCAAATCCGTAGTCTGTTCAACAATAATTATCATGATCATCCAATTATGAAATTATGATGGGACTCAAAGAATGTTGAGTGCGTGAAGAATATAGTGAGTATACACTTATCCTTTTAAACATCCACCCCCGGGAAGCATACAAGAGCTCCCGCATTGCCAACCCTTCTGACACTTCGATCTGTCCGTACAACGCACAAAATCCCCCTGAAGTTTTTTTCCCTTAGTAGAGTAGCAAAAGTTCCCAGAGTTGGGGCTGCTCCCGCACCACGTGTAACAAATGCCTTGAGAGCAGCCAAAAGACAAGTCGATCCCCGCATCGACGACGCCGCCAGACTCGTTCCACATCGTCAGCAAAATCACGAGGAGGAAGCAGACGAAGAAGAGCCGCTGGGTGGAGAGGCTCCGCCCCAAAGTCGTCATCGTGGGTGGTCCCAACATTCTAGTGTATCGAATCTATATACCGTGGGGATGACAGAGAGAGAGAATGAATGGACGACAGACTCCTCACTCACACGGCAACATTTTCATCTGCCCCCCCCCCCCCCACAGGAAAATAATGATTTTGGGTTCTTTAATGTGATAATGCATTGTAGTAATTATGGCTTATTTTCTTATTTAACGAGCTTCCATTATTTGATAAGTCATATGAAGTTCTGGATAGAAGAACGGGTCGAATACTACTTTTCACTTTTTTGCATATTAATATGTAGAAACACATGGGCTATTTTATAGAAACAGTTAGTTTGTAAAAAAATTGTATATATTTTTAATTAATTTATAAAGTTTAGTTGAATTCAAACAAAATACATGACGATTTCTTTCTTGTGATTTTTTTAATTACAAAATCATCGAGAAACGCCGTGGCGCGAAAGCGGCCAAAAGGAAAACTCGAATATCTTTTAAACTAGATAGTAGTATTCGACCCGTTCTTCTATCCAGAACTTCATATTATTTCGTTTGTACCTTGTGGTTCAAATGATGATGGTGCTGTACATACATACTGTATTACTACTTTGAAATTCAGATGAAACACGAGCTCTAATACATGACAAATATTAAATATACAAAGTTTGTGTCACAAACAAATACCTACACACAGAGTAGCAAAATCCTTTTAAGTATATGACTATAAAGGTATTCAAATTACTATTAGTTATTGGTAATACTGTCACACACACACACACACACACACACACACACATTGTACTTGGTACAAGTATTAAAGTTGTCGTACATATCCAACTAAAATCTACTCTGTACAAATCTTTACTGACACAACAACAAAACAAGAGTGAAAACGAAGAAAAACTCAAAACTATATAGAGAAAGGTCTTGGGAGTCAATGAATGCAGTTTAATAAATAGAGATGAGTATCATGTATACGTGTGTATATTAGGCAAAAAAATATATAAGTACACATACACACACACAGAACAATTTTGTGACAATCCTCACAAAGTAAAAAAAAATCAAGTTCGTCCATGACAATAGAACTGAATTTGTAGACTAAGGAGTAACATGACCTCGCTTTGTACGGTTCATGGGCAATGTGCTCACCATTCTTCCTCTATCTGCACACACAAAACACGCAGACAGTCAGACCAACATAGACAATTCATCTGCATGTAAATTGAGTTCCATAGAGAGCGTCATAAAACAATCATATAAAACTACAAACACCAAATACAATTTCTTTCATTTAGAGATGAGAGAGAAACGCGTAGAATCTTTCAATTGGACTTGTTCTCGTGGTACCAGCTTTTACTCCATACTTTTTATATACTCATCATACATGTATACTAAAGTAGTACATACACACATTCAACATTGCATAATCATAACAAAAGTATGGGCAAATACTTTGTTTTTTTGCACATCCTATTATATAAAACAACCTTTGCAATCTTGTATACATATTTACGCATACACGTCTACACCCATCGAATTTGCAATCACACAGAATGTAAATAGCAAGCATATTCCACGAAATATTCCACTGTCTCATACTCAACAACTTCAAATTCTCTCTATTTTTCTCTCTCTCTCTCTCTCTCTCTCTCTCTCTCTCTCTCTCTCTCTCTCTCTCTCACTCACTCACTCACTCACTCACTCTTTCCTTCTCGACTCTGCGTATCGGTTCACATAACACAACATTCTTCCACTGCCACATTGATAAGAGTTGCACATAATTTTATCTCCACATGTATATTCTCAAGTAAAAATGAACCATCCTCAGTTCTCGATATTGCTATTATTCATAAAAACATAATCTCTCTCTCTCTCTCGTTACAAGCTTAATACTCGTAATAAACCGAATCGTTCATCGTAACTCACAAACAGAAAATTTTCCATAGCTTTTGTATACTGTAGCCTACTGGTTCATTGGCTTTACTTTTGTCAACCCACGCAACTGAGAAAGTACGAGTCAAGTAAACAACATACGTCCATGCTAATAACCTAGTCCAAAAGACCCATTTCTCGTTATATTTACTAGCTTATTCTAATTCCTAAATGTCAAATGACATTTTATTATAAACCCTTTTACTAGCATCATTATCCCAATTGTCCCAATCTCTAAGATTGAAGTTTAACGACAAAACAATTTCCACATTTTATAAATCTCGTGTCTATATTCCAAAAGTAATAAAAACCGTGTAGTACATAGTAATATGAAGATACGTGCACAAAAGGTTTACAATTGGATGAAAGCAAATGTGTAGAAGCTACGCAGAAACCTAAATTTGCTCTTCCGGCTTTTTTCAATTAAATTATTTTTTACACATATACATATAGCATGAACCTTAATCTTGATATGGAATCCCTATTACGTTGCATAGATAATGTCAAGTCACTGAAATCCCTATATTAAATTGACATTGACAATAATCTAAAATGTATGCTTTTCGTTCAAACAGTGTATAAACTCTAAACAAATAACGGGCTGCAATATACAATTACATGAATAAACTATAGCTTCACAACAAACAACAATGAGAAATAGACACGTGCCCATCTTCTATTTTTTTTCCCTATATTTTCCTCCCGCTGCATCATTTTTCATTCGAGTATACACGTGCTATTGGTACATAAAAATACACATATATGCTGTTATTGTATGCCTGCATGTGAAGGTAAATCTCATGGATGTGATATGTGTATGTATTTAGTACTATTTAGGTATTCCCCGATCGCAAACGCATTGGCAATTATTCTTTGAAAAATGTGGAAAAAACGAGCATGACATTTAATTCAATAAAAGACCTTCATAAATACGGCCTTTAATTTTTTGAATTTACCTTTGTACACATTTTGAAAGCCTCCGTACAATTTTAAATGGTACATACCTACTTCACTTTGTTGATATTTCATCATCATTCTCACCTTTTTGCCTCACATGCTCGCCTTTCACCTCTCATTCATAAAGCAAAACCTAAAGCAGTTTTGATTTTTTGTTACCAATGTACTAACAGACAAACTTACTACGTGACACTTAAATATGCGTGACGTACATATGCGTACTCTTAATAACGAAAGAAAAAACCGAGTAATCATTGATGGATCAACATGCAGAAAATGTAAACTATAATAATACAAAGTAATAATAATAATACAAAGTAATAATACACAATACTGTAGTATTTAATGTAAATCTGCATTGCTAAAACAAATAAAACGCTTTCTCTAAATAATTAAAACCTCCGTTGAAAAATCGGGTGGTGTTTTAAACTCTTCTGTATTATTATTAGTAAAGAAGTAAAGATTATAAATAAAAATATGTTTTGTTCGGACGAATCACAAATAAATGAGACGAACGAGAGTATTTTTGGGAGACGAAAAAAGTAAAGGTTTTGTTCGTCTCATCAATAAACTTTTGAAGAAATTCTCATTTTTTACACATCTTTCCCCCCGTTTTTTCAGTTATTCAGTTCAACACACATCTGAGAAAATCAACTCATAACAATATGTCGTAGGTACAAATATGTGCATAGAAGAGAAGATACCATAAGAATAATAGTCATGAGTTGGAAGTGATAACATCAATTGTCATTTGTAATGAAAGTTGTAAGACTTGCAGAGTTCACACAAGTCAATAAAATACAAAATTGTCTTTCCAACTTTTGCTACACATGGACATATGCATGAAAATTGAACTGCGCAAAAATCTCACATCCTCTCTAATCTCAAGATTCTCTCATAAATACTTTCTTGTAATTTTATACCCTTTACATAAAATCAAAATGAGATACACACACGTCCCGCTGAAATAGTTGCCTCGAACTACCAACTAACAGCATGCATGCCCTGACTACACAATATAGTTTTCAATATGTATATGTAAGCAAGTCTATCAAATTTCTTTGATGGCAACTCAGGTAAACAAGTAAACACCTCCATGCCTTGTGTAGCTTGAAAGAGAAATCTCCTTGTATTATCTCCTTGTAGCCTTTTATTATTAAATCTGCCAATCAATCAGATCGCTTGTCATCTCAAACATACAACAACTGCACAGCAGAAACAACAATAACAACTCATAATATAATACGTCAGTGCTGGGCTCTCCTACGTAGAGGAATTCTTGGGAAGTATTATGCCCTTAAAAGTTACATCTGTTTTTCGTTTCTTCTATAATGTTGTAACACAACAAAGACATCAACGTAAATATGTGAGAAAATGTACATATTACATAAACTATTGCAGTCCCCATGAAAAAAGTTGGCATGTAACAAGTTCTTCGCATTAGAATATTTTGCAAAACTACACTCAAAAAAGCTTTATTATTTAGTCTTAAAATTTGAAATCAATAAAATATGCTGAATTAAATTCCAATATAACAAATTATTTCTAATCGGCGCAATGCAAAGTCAAAATGCAAATGATTAAAATCTACCTACACAACTTATCATTATGTAAAGGAAAATGAGGTGAGGACTACCTTCACGATCCATATATTAGCCGATAAAGTATATTTTCTAAAGCTACTACTTCGATACATAGTATAGAAATTCTATGATAGAACATCTGCATTTCCTCTTGTTATTATCAATGTTTCTTTTATTTGTTCAAGCCTATACAGAATAACATTCTCAAGAAATTGGTAATAAAATAACCGAGTACAAAGGTGATAAGGGTGAGAGAAAATTATTTTCACCTACGCATTCCTCTTTTGTGCAATGAACAAAGAAAACTACTGACTAATTACACATGTATAACCTCGAATAATGTGTATTCGATTCCAAATCTGCTGAACTGTTTGTTCTCTGAATTTCTACATGGTTGAATACTTACCCACAGTCTATAACTGACATTATATTCATGCATGAATAAAAGTTTCATATCTGTTTAAAAACGATGAATTTATAATTAACATTTGAACATAAAACAGATTAAATCCAGAATTAGTGCATTCTCATTAAATGAAACTCCTTGTGCATACCGAGGACCTTACATTGAGATCTCTTTCTCTCTCGCTCAGTCACTGACTCCTGCGTCGTAGTTCTCTTCTACGAATCCTATGAAGGAGACAAGGTCACTATACTGCGTGTCAAATACTGCGAAACAATCTACGCTACGTATTTTCCGTATTCAACTCATCATTTTACCTTTTCGTCAGGTATGTAGATAGTAAAACTCTTTACCTCCCAAGTTTGTGAGAGCGAACACACCACACACACATAAAATTTTACATATTATATACATACAAAAGATGCATCACTATTCAGTATTATTCACTATACTGTATGCACTACCAATACTACACTGACAAGCTGAGACATTAGTAGCAAATTTTTATTTTTATTCAACATAGTAGTAAAACAAAGAATTGTATGTTAAATATGTGTATGCTACACATAAAGGTAAACGTACTGTTTGTGTGGTTATACCTACTTATGTATGTTTTTTCTGCGTGTACACACAATAACAAAATATAAATACATACACTGGGGTATAGATAGAGTTTAAAAGGATGTTGTATACCTAGCTGTCTTGTGGATTTTATTTCTAATAAAAACACTGATTACGATTAATTTCTTCGCAACTGAAGTAACGTAAGTTCATTATAATTATTATTATTATTACATACATCCTATTCCAGCTCGTTCATCTCTCCTTCCGCTCACTTCTCTACATATCAAACATCATCATGTTCACACTCTAAAATACAACCCTACGTAACGCATATACATTTAATGGTGACATTCCTCTCGTCTCATTGAATATAAATTCATGCGAAAATCCTACTTTTTTCTAATTTCCAATCTCTGGCTTGCTTGCTATTTGCATCTTATATTTAGGAAGCCCAAGATTTCACAAAATTTAGAAACAAAATGAGATACTATTCTCGCAATCAACAAAATTAAAGAATACATACGTTAGTCTTATGGTTAAACAACGTCGATTTCCTTAGTTTAAAAATAAACAGAGCATGTCATTCAATAGATTAGTAAAGTTAAATATTTCGTAATGATGAAGAAATTTTTTTTAAAAAAATCCGAATGACTATATATTATATATAAAGTTTTTCTATAATCAAATACAAACGGCGATAAGTTGAAAACATAGTTCAGAAAAATACTGTTGAAAGCCAGTATAATAAGTCTAAGTCTATAATATACCGATAATATATTTTATGATGACGGTACTTTCTGTACATAGGCTCAAGTTCGTTTCCGAATTTTTTCATTATTCAGAGATAACAATAATAAATAATAACATATGACGTCTCGAATAACGTCAAGTCAATAGCCCTATTACTTTTTGAATACTAAAGGTATTATGCTAGGTGTTACTAGCACCGTGTTCGACCCATGTCTGTGTGTGTGTGTGTGGAGACACCAAAGCTCATTGTTAGTTAGAGTTCCTCCAAGTGACTATCTTCTCTCAAGACGATGTACTGCCGTGTTCAGCTGGGGCTTTTGAGCAAAACTTATTTACATTTGACTATCCTCATTAAATACCGCCCCATGTTAATGCTCAGAAAAAAAAACATCTAATACTTACAATTGCGTACGCTCATTATTATTATGAAACAGAAAACTACACATGTACTCACGCGCAAAGAATCGCAAATGTGAATATATACACCTTCACTCAAACGTTCTTCCTTAAATAGAAACATGGACAGAATACATACATGAAAATGGGAACCTCATTTACGTGCATGCAAAATATTCCGCGCAATTTCAGTGTGGGCAAAGTTTAAATTTGATACCTTGTGGCGTAAAAAGTTAAGGTTAAGACTTTGCCTAATTTTTGATGATAATGAGTCTCAATATTTGTAAATAATTGCACAAAAATTTTAGTGTCTTAAAGCAACCACAAAATTTGAGAAAAAATGAAAATTTTCAGATTGCTGTATATTGGGAAATACACTTTGAATTTCCGGGTTGTAAAAAAACCTTTTGTTGTTTTTTTCAGTATTTGTGTACCGAATTAACTAGAAAATTAATGTTTATGAATAAAACATGTCACTAATTCACTTTAATTAAAAAAACAATCACAATTCGCAAATTATTATGTCTGAAATAGGCAAAGTTTTAACCTTAACTTTTTACGCCACAAGGTGTCAATTTTAAACTTTTGCCCACACTGAAATTGCGCGGAAGATTTTGCATGTACGCTCATTTACATCACTGGCAAACCATGAGTCCATGTTGAAAGGCGTGAAAAAAAAATTTCACGGTTAAAAAGTCTCAAATTTTTTTGACGACTTCAATGAATACATCATGCATGATCCTTTAAATTTTATAGTTATGTCTAGCTCATAGCCCAAGTACTTAATAGGTGAGTAATACATAACTGAAAACTAAACAGAGAATGAATGAGTACACTCTTCACCGAAAAGAGTCTGCCATTGAAAACACAGATTTACAACCATTATCAAATACTTGCAGTATGGATGATACCTACTATGAAATCAGTCAAATGATTATATATAACTCCGAATTTCCCCAAATACTTCTACCACGAGTCTCAGTGTTTTTATACAAACAAATATGTGCCTGCTAATAGCCATAAAAATAGTCATTCAGAGTCTAATTCATGGAATTTTGGAAATAGTTTGCTTTTGTTTTTTTAACTTTAAAATTCAAAAAAAAAATTACTCGTAAAACTTCTTCCACTTGAAAAGGTGATCGATATGATGTGTACAGTAGTGTAAAGTATATTCAAGTTTCGTTTTCGTCCTGTCCGACACCTATAGCTCAAGCTCATCAGTACAACGTGAGCAATGTAAACATAAAATATTGATAAATAAGTAATTACTCTCGCATAACGCTTTTAACGCTTGTATTGCCTTCCTCCGAGGCAGACCAAATTCAATGAACTAGAAACAGAAACGAAAAAAGCTTTTAGTTTCAGAAGAAAAAAACTGTTGACTTCTCGGCACATTCCAAAGTTTTCCGGGTATCCGCCTACTCTCATTCATTAAATCAAAACAAATCCTGTCACTTCGTGCACTACATTGTGTACACGTTGCATGATGGAATACCCACTACACCTAAATACTAAATACCTACTAGGTGTACTTATAAGAAACATCTATGCAACTATGTACATACATATATTATGCGTACATAGTGAGTTTCGTTCATAATGCTGAATTATGTACACATTGTACACACTAGAAAACCTTATGCCATATGTAGAAGTGAATAAGAAAACCCGCCCGAGACGTCGATCTAGAAGTCGATATATTTGAGTTTGAATGTCGAGCACAATTTAACAGCGACACGCACATGTAAGCT
>JAIUND010004162.1:0-12925 GCA_034699125.1 Gisinianus flammeolus | reverse complement strand
ACTCACACTTTAAATGATTTTAAATATGTAAATACTCACGACTGTATTTATTAAATATATTTAGACTACATTTTAATTTAATTAATTAATCATTGAGGTGGAAATGGCTGCGAAACGGAAAGTCAAACAATAATTAAATTGAATTGAAAGAGATTATTTTTTGAGTACACTCTGAGATACACACAACATTCAAAATTCAAAGGGCGCGTAGAGGGCGCTTCAAGGCTTGAGTTTATAGTTTAAAATACAGGTGCAGGAAAATATAAAGTGAGGAATTTCCTGCATCATAGTGAGGAAAGCAGGATTTGATTCTCTGGATAATTCATAATAATAATAATAAAATAATTTATAATCAATTTAATAATGATCATTACCTGGGTATAGTTTTAATTATGATTTGATTAATAAACTCAATTAAAGTTACAAAATAAATGAGAGAGAGAGAGATTGTGAGTGTAAGTAAGTAAACGTATAGTAAACGTATAGATTATACTATAGTCTATTGAGATTAGGATTAACAAGAAATGGATTTATACAACACTGATCTTTTTATTTCTCTTGGGAATTTGATTCGCGCTCAGCCATCGGTGGCCTACCAAAAGATCTGTCCCTAAATAAATTGGCCACACTGTATGTTGCACGGGAAAAAAATAAACCTTGTGGGGCAATTTTGGTCATTTGTGGGAAGCGAAATGTATAGGACGAAAAATGTAAGGCAGGTTTTTTTACTGTTTTGAGGCCGCAAAATAATTGTTATCATTCATAAAGGTCCACATATTTACCTATAATTTCAATGTCAGACCCACAAAATGCACAATGCAACCGTTGACGTTTTCCAGAAACTCAGAAATTTATTGAAAAAACTTTGACTAACCAAGGCAATTTTTCACGGAATATCAAGGAAACTGAATGAGTGGTCCTTTTTATCTAGTGTAAGCTGTTAAAATTACAGGTATATAGGCCTGGACCTATACCTGCACCTTACCCTGGAACCGCCACTGATATGGACAGGAATTTTGTGGGTTGCACATATGGATGAAGTTCATTACAAATCCAGTCCGATTTAATTTAAAGGTTGCTTCTTTTTTCTCCATCTCAACGTAGATTAGTGTGAGATTAGGTATAACATTAAAAGCAAATTAATCGTTACGTAATGGTGCAATTTG
The DNA here is from genome assembly GCA_034699125.1 of Gisinianus flammeolus. NCBI lineage: Eukaryota > Metazoa > Arthropoda > Collembola > Symphypleona > Katiannidae > Gisinianus > Gisinianus flammeolus. The sequence continues at coordinate 11,759 of JAIUND010004162.1, read as the reverse complement.
ATGTGCGTTCGAGACGAGAGCAGAGGAATCATTAGCAAACTGCGCGCGACCTTGAAAAAATCCACTTGGAAATTTTTCCCCGCACACTCCAGACACACAACTGCGAATTTATTGCAATTTTCCAAATTAAATTTGTGTACACGTATTTGTAATAAATAAAAAAAATGTGATTACATTGTGCTGTGATTTCCGAAAGAGGGAAATTCTTACGCAAAGTAATAATATATACATATAAACAACTGTTTTTCTGTATTCTGTGTGCAAATGGCAATATTTTTCATAAAAAATTTAATCCGCATTTTTAAATAAATTGAAATGACATATTGGCTTCAAAGATTCACAGGCGGCTTTTGTTCTGGTTCGAATCGTATAATTAATTATATATTTTCTCTGTGATGTTTCTTAATCCTATTGTTATATTATTAATGAGCTCATTAACTTTTATTTTGCTGATCGCGTGAGTTTTGTTGTGCAGGTGCAGACAACTCGATTGCTAATTTTGAAAAGCGTGCGATAAAATTCCGTGTTGTGATTGTGCATGTATAAAGAAATTGGTAGGGCACACATCAGATATATACGGACAAAAACAATGGGAATTATATAGCCAACGTTTGCATGTGATTCTGAATTCCGAATGTCCTCGGTGAATCCTGGACTGTGTGTGTGGTTTTCATTTATTCAATTCATTTCATTTCATTTCTGCAACCGCATTCATTCTCGTTTATAATTCCGTCTGAGCTCGCCAACTACTCTTGTTTAATTCCTTTTCAAATCTTGTACAACAATTTCAATCGCTGGAAAATCAGGTAAATTTCAACGTTATCGACAGATATTTGACCCAGATTGATTTCGATACACACAAAGAAAACTTTGCTTTGTGGACTGTCGCAGCTTTTCGCTGGACGCATTTCTACTGTTAATTCGATTGCATTTAATTTTGGACGGTAGTTCATCCCGCCGTGTCTTTGGGATTATTGGCAAGTGAATCAAATGGAGCCGGTTCGTTTCCTAGTCAGAGTTTCCCTAGTGCTGGTCGTCATAGTGGGGACTTTTGTGGACGCTGCTCCACAAGGACAAGATCAGGATGACCAGGACAAAGTCCCAGAACCCCTTCAATTGGATGAAATAAACCCAAATGGCCGCACTGATGATCTGGATGACCAGAATAGAGTTCCCGAACCCCTTCGTTTGTAAGCCTCAAAGGATTTACGAATTGTATTGTTTGAATAAATATTTTGTGTTTATAGGTATTAGAATTTAGTATTTAGTTGCAGGGAATTTTTAACGTTATGATTTTCGTGTTTGATATTCTTATGATTGCATTTGTGTCTATAAACTTGAATCAAAACTCGAAACACGAAATAGTATAGACCATAAGTATGAATGAAATTCCAGTCCAAAAACAAGAGTTGCCAAGGCCAAACCGATGCTCACTAGAATAAAAGAAATTTCAATATTTGGCTCGGAAACGGATAGAGCTTGAAAAGGCACATTTTCGTCGCTTGCATCCATATGCGAACGCCCATTTCGTTTTGCATCACCCCAATATTTGTCCCATTTCTCCCATAGGCCGTAAATCCCGGAGCTCTTCAAAATCTCCATCCGATTCTCCGTGGTCTTTGGTCGTAGCCGATCCAGACCGCGAACTAAAACGATCCCGTCTGACACGGAAAAGGAATCATCCAACACATTCCGATTATGTGCAAATTTCAACTTGTTGAGTTTAGCATTTTATTTGGATTTGGATTTGGATTTCATTTGAATCTTGAAGACATTCCAAAAGAATTCAAAGTCCTCCTTTGGCGTGATGAAAACCGTCCTGGGGTGACTTAAATTCCTTTGAATGAGCCCAGGCAAGTCCTCGTGACAACTCACGCGGATTTTATCAAGTCGCTTGGAATATTTGACATAGTCCGCACATGCCGTTACATTACGGCATTTGGACTGTTTGAAAGGGATTTGGGAATAATCTGCGCATGCGCAGGAGCTTTTGCACTCCACTGCGGCAAATAGTTTTCCATCAAAATCCGGTTTGGCGAAGAGCAAAGTGGGGATGAGTGGATTCTGTGTGATGGACGTCCATTCGAAAAGGCCGTTGGGCAGGAATTTCAAACCTGATGGACAACCGCCATTCCCATTGTTTTGGTCCACGTTCAACTGTCGATGACGATAGAAAATGGTAAAGTCTTTCCCCTCTTTGAAAAAATCCCGGGCGTATTTCCAGCTGGTGAAGAACGGGATGGACACGGCATATTTGGACTCAAGGAGCCCTTTGTATTCATTCGTGAGGATGAGCGCCATGAATAGCCAAACGATGCAAAGGATTCGGGAGAAAGTCTCGAATTTCTTCATCCCGGGACTTTCTGCATGACCCTGGTCAACTAAGATGCGAAACATCCAAAAAATACATCCAAAAACACGGCTCGGACAGGATGAGAAATGAGATTTTCTATGCCCGCTCACAAGCGCGTGTTCAATTGCGGATGTAATTAGAAATTGAACCAAAATGGTCATGAGGACGGAGAGGACCAAACCCAGCCAGACCAGATGTTCAGAAGGCTCCCAGTACATGTCCACAGAATTCCCAGATTGCCCCACATCGTCCGCAGTGATAAATTTGTAGGTTTTCCTCTCAGTCGGGAACCAATTGGACTTTCCTTTCTCGAATCGAATCCTCCCCTTTTCCGATGGGAATCGGATGACGCCAAGACTTGGGTGAAGAACGCCCGCGAGGAAACCGTGTTCTTGTTTCAAAAAGGTCAGGTTGAGTCCGGCGAGGAGGAAATAAATGGTGGAATGGTCCTGTTTCCCAGGTCCAAATCGGCTAAAAGGGGAACCAAACTCCTGACTGTTCTTCAGATAGGGCCAAATTCCCAACTGTTTTCCCGAATCCACGTTGTCCTCGTACGGACTCATCACCACAACTTGGTTTTTCATCCTTTGAACAGTTTGTTCATAGGTCCGACTCATTTCAGAATAGCACGAGGTTGAGACGGAGGTGTCGGATTTTGTGGGACAGGAGAGTTTTTGAACGAATTTGTCCTCGTTGAAACAAGCGATGCAGACGTGAAAACCGTACAAAATGTCCGAGTCTCTACCAAAATGGGATTCGGATTTGGATTGGTAAATGAATAGAAAAATGGGCGTGGTCTCGAATGGGATTTTCCAAAATTTCCCTGCTGATTCCGGAAACCCGTGTTGTGGATCCGCAAATGCAGTTTCCCCAAGGAAAATGACATTCATTCTGGATTCTATCAAGGTCTCAAAGTTACCGAGATCATCCTGATGGCCAATAGTGGTGAAGGGTGCAGCGTAGTCGGAGGATGGTCCAAGAAGGTTGGCAACTGAAGAGTATCCTTGCTCTAGAGCTGAACTATGATTCCAATTGGGCGGGAACCAAAGATTAATGTAGCAATTCAGATGTTTGAGTTGTGCAATTACATTCACCGACTTCTGACGAACCTTTTCTTGTAGTACATCAAATGTCAAAATCAGTTTGCTGGAATGACGTTGGAGTGTTCGATCATCCAATGTTATCATGATCGGGCTGAGGACTTTTGAGTAGTTTAAATCCAAGTCCGGCTCGATATTTAGTACATGGAAAAAACAGGTGGATTTGGATATCGAGATCATTTGGATGTCATGGAGGAACGGATTCAAATCCAAGTGGGTCCAAACTGTTTCCGAATAGCTTTCAAAGACTGGCCCTGCCAATCCCAATGAAAAGTGCAGTAAGCAGAGCAAAACCCACATTGAAACCATTTTTTCAATACAGGAATTCAGATTTCACTCAATTTTGGACATATATAGTATTTTTGAGCAAGCTAAAATGGTTGACAGTGAACGAACACTAATTTCAAATTTGCAAATGCCCCTTTTGTGACGACAAGGACCATTAAAATTTAGTTACATCGGGCAAAGTATGATTGTAACAGACATATTCTCACTCTCACGAAAACGAGCACTTGAAAAGAAAAAGTGCTAAAGGAGTTTCCTTGTTCAAACTGTACTTTGCATTTTTCACTGTAAAATGAACACGGAAAATTCATACCATTAAATTCTATGTACCACAATCTTCCACTGCACAAATGTGTTCGACGTAAATTAAAATAGAGTTTCTTATGTATAATTGGTTTTGCTTCTTCGTTTCTCCCCGAATACCAAATTACGTTGGTCATGAATATGAATTTCTATGACCAACAATATCATATTAATAGTAATAGCGCTAAGGGCCAGAGGCCCTTAAAACAAGTGCAAATATACTGAGCACGTGTGTATACTCCACAGACATTTTTCTGCCAGGTTTGAAAGCTGTTGTTCCTTGTTCAAGCGCACTGAGAATTTCCCATGTCGATCAAAGCAGAGGCGCATGCAATCACATGCGTCAACCATAACCAAATTAATTAATTGACAAGCCTTGCCAGCTTCATTTTTGTTATCATAGTTTAAATGAAAAACAGAATGTTGGCCACATTTTCAAGCAAATAATAATTTGTTCATTGAAAAACGGAGCGATAAACTCGAATAAATTCAAAGAATGTATATAAACGTAAATGAATGTGTACACATGATTATGCCTTGCAATACGCAAGCCGCAAATATAAAACTCTTGTAATATTATTCAATATAAGCATTTTCGGAGATGGTCTGCGGAATATACAACAACTATAAATTAGAGTAGCTATTTGGAACTTGTCCCTTTTCACTTCTATCGGGCCGAGATTGTCCCAGCTTCACAATGCATCATTTAACCGACAAATTAAAAACTACAGCTATGAAAGAAGGAACTTTGCTTATAGAATTCCGAACCCAATGCTTTCTCTCTCCACAGGAGAGAACAGCTCTCATCTCATTTTTTCGGTTTTAAGTAGTGATCACTTTCCCTCTCGGCATTAATAATAAATTAGGAATTTGCATTTATAATTTACCTATGGGGAAAAGTGGTTCTAGCGGTGACAAATCAAGATAATAAATACCGACTAGTGTTCATTTATTAGACGGTGCTTGTACGATATAAAAGCTTTCGCCTAATTGGTTTTTGTAAAATGATGTTTTACAATAGTTGATTAAACAAACACGTGATTGTTTTTCTTGGCCTATACGTTGTACATTTTTTACATGACGTTGAAATTATTAGTTATAATGTTAAATGTTAAAGGGAAATCATTAATGCATACAAATACCTATAGATAAATGAGCTGTTTTGTCCTTCCACAAATGCTACGATCAATCACCAATTGACAGCAATGTCAAATAAAAATGAGCATTACAGTTGCAAATGTCCACATTTTAACTTGTCGAAAGACAGATGGCCTAAAAGCAATGGAATGATTCAAATTATTTAATCATATCACGACGTAATTATTTAATAAAGAGCTGTCCTAGATTATTTACAAAGCAACTGTGCCCATAAACAGAATACAAAGACATGATTATATACTAAGTGCTATATAATCTCACTCTCACAGTTTCAAGTTCCCCTATATAGTTTAGCATCGATTATTTTGAAAATAAATAAAAGGTTAGAGCAAGGAAGTGATGAACAAATAATATAGCAATGCTGACCACCTACTCTCTCACACCGCTTTGGCTGTGGTTTTGACATTTATTTCGAAATTTCATTAATGTTTGCTTAATTTAAGACATAATAAAACTTATAAGTAAAATAAGTTACAGAGAAAGAAGCATAGTCGCACTAGGGCGTAAAAGGCTCACCGGGGGAATAAAAAAGGGCATCGATGATTTTCAGCACCAAATCTGTAGGAATACGCGGATAAACTGCCGCGGTTGATGGTGCCGGATATATAGGGATATATATTTTGTGTCTAAGGCAGAGACGCGGCGTCAGATTTTAAAATTGTGTTTAAATCTCTGATGAATTTATGATGTTTGCAAAATGGGAAAAGTTTCCGTAAAACCTTTACAAATTTTGTACAAAAATTGGAAAATAATGTTGTACTTACATAGCTATGGCTACAAAATGCCTTAAAATGTAGGAAAATGTAGTTCATATTTTGATAGCACATAAATGCCTAGGAGGCCTTCTATAAAAATCTATGAACAGGTAGGACCAAAACCGCCAGTCCGACTATAATCATTGCTCTTGTAAAAGACACCGACACTGGCCTAAATTGAATTTGATTTGCGACTCAACCTCAACATTTCAATGCTTTGGTAATGTGATTCATTGGATGATAAAACTAAATTTGAATTGACAATCTTATCAATTAATTTTATCAGCACAATTGATTATTAAAAAATTGATTTAACTCTTGAATGTGATGAACATAGAGCTTTGTGGGCATTTCAATTTTTGCGTTTTGCCAAAGAACACTGTGTATTCAGCTCAGAAGTCTACCGCATTTCTAAACCTGTACTCGACATATACATTATTTTTTAAGGACGGGAATGGCGTCCAATTTTTATCTCCGGATATCAACAACACTCATCGTACTATTGTTTTTTAATATATCTAGCAGCGATATCGTGGAGGGACAGGTGATACGAAATATGAAACTTAGTGATGACTTTCATGTGTCTTGGGTGGCAGACTTAAAGGAGAAGAACGTCACTTTTAATGTGACGGCTAAAACGTTGGGTTACATTGGGTTTGGCCTGTCACCACAAGGTGAGTATAATATCCACCATGGCACATAATAATAATCAGCCACAAAATACAATATCGTTCTACCGTAACATAAAGTTAAGTTTAATTACAATTTTTTGAAAATTTCACAAGGTGGAATGAGCGGTGCAGACATAATTATTGGTGGAGTTTTAGACGATGGAAAGTCGTATTTTACTGTAAGTTCACGTAATCTACAATCTGCACTTTTTGTGCAAGCAAACATGCATAACCTTTTTATAATATGGTGGAAAAATTTATTAGAGAATATGGCCAAAATTGTTTTTGTTGTCAATTTTTGTTGTGCATATAATTAGGACCGTTATGCAAGTAAGCAAGGAGAACCAACTGTGGACGACAAGCAGGATTGGAAGCTTTTGGAATTCTGGGAAAATGGAACACATACGAGTTTGACCTTCAGCCGAGATTTAGACACCTGTGACCAAAGCCAGGATGTGCCTATAACAAATGACACAACGAAGTTCATCTGGGCAATTGGCTCTAATGATACTATTACTTACCATGGAGATGATCAGCGCGGAACGCAATCCGTCAACATTATGGATGAACCCATTGTCATCGACACATCTGGGTTATAGCCAAATAATGCATTAATTATAAGAGAGTAAAACGTTCTCAAAATTAATATAAATGGGCCTTAGCTTCACAGAAAAACCAAATGTTTGTAAAGAATCTTAAGAAAGTTATATACCAAATAGCAGAGTTCAAAGAAGAGGCTAAAACATATTTAAACGGTCACAAATGCGCCAAAAAGGGCTACTATTACAATTATTTCGCTTTTAATTACACACTGAATTTGAAAAAATGTTTAAGAAAAAATCAAAACGGTTTTAAATTTGTCCTGATGGTTTTAACAAAACAGTTCAAGTTTTTAAATATTGCCAAAGAATGCCACAGTTTACAGGTTTAGTCAAAATTCTCAGAAAAATGGGGCAACTTCCCAATATACCTGTTTTAAAAGACAATGGGAGTATGTTTAAATCTTTACAATATGGTGGTGCGGGTGATGTAGGTACATTCCCCGACCCCCCTTGTAAATGTATTGATTTCCTTTTGTTCACAGTTTTGAGGTGTGGTCCATCAACGTGACTGCAAAGCTCATCAACCACGATACCATGTACTGGTGCACCGTTCACAAAACGCCCTTATTCCCGGAGCCACGTCAAGTTATTGGCGTGAGTTTTTGACACCCTCATTTGTATCCACATAATTTGTCAATTGTAATTGTAATATGGTTTCGACAAATACCATTGACTTTGCGAATCACAGGTATTTGCTGTTTCTTTAAATAATGGGTATTGTTATCGTATACTGAATGTTCTTCGGTTCCATACCACAGTTTAACGTCAAACTGGGCAGCAAGCTGGCTGTGAAGCACGACCACCATTTGGTTCTTCATCAATGCAATACAAATGGGGATCCTGAAGTGGAAGCTGCGTTTGAAGAATATCTAGAAGGAGATGGACTACTTGGAGATTCTTGCTACCACAGTATTACCGGATTCCAAAGCGGTGGTCAATCTTCTAGAAGGAAGCCTATTCTGGAATTGATGCCTTATTGTCGAACTTATCTTTATGTTTGGGCCAAAGGAGGAGAGGCACTCTTTCTCCCTTCAAATGTTGGACTGCCCATCAATGAAAATGGTCAACAGGAATATCTTCTCCTTGAATTTCATTATGACAACCCTGCACTTGAATCTAACATAACGTATGAGACTGGTGTGGAAGTGTACACTACAAAGGACAAGAGGTCAGGTTCACAGAGCTTGTATAAACTAAAGCGTATAGCAACATAAGAGATAACGTGAACTCACTTGTAGCACGAGATTTGTGGTTTATTTAATTGTTCAAAAAAAACCACTAATATAGAGAGCACGAGGCTGGTGTTTTGACAATGGGTCATTTGGTTAATTCAGCCACAATGGTGCCGCCAAATACAACAGATTGGGTCACAATTGGTCACTGCAGTCCTGGATGCACAAATGAAAACATTGGACAGACAGAAGGAAATGAAATAAATATATTTAATGTGCTCCTTCACGCCCATTTGGCAGGTGAGAACTAAGCAGTTGAACTATAAAATCTAACAAAGTTAATTTGATAAATGTTTCTTCATTTTGAAAACGGGCGGGCACACGTGGGTTTTTGTATTTGTGTAGGTCGGAAATTAAAATTCCGCCATTTCCGTGGACAAGAGGAACTTCCGTGGATTTCTGTGGATAACAACTATGATTTTGACTACCAACAAAATCGGCCGCTGTCCGCATACGTTAAAGTTTTTCCGGGAGACCATCTTATATATGAGTGCACTTACAGCTCCACGGATCGCATACCTCTTACGGCCGTTATAGGTACTAAATAAAACAATTTTTATATAAAAGATATGCAAACAAACATTTCCTTTTTTATTAAATTCGATTTGTATTTGTGTGTGAAGTCTTCAAGAAAAGGGGAGATTTTGATTTTGATTTCATTCTTGTTTCTACGGATATTTGTTGTTGTGAGTGTGAACGGATTGTTGACTGTGGAATTTTCTATTAGATTATGCCACGCCAAGAAATTGTGCCGGAAGTTTCTATTTTCCTCAGTCCCAATCCAAAGTTCCTAAAATGCACATCGTATCCAATTTTGTCTTGAAAAGTACAGAGAAATTTGTACTTTTCAAGGAGTAAACCGTACTGACGAGTCGTAATAACGACGAAACAGCTGTCTACGGTTCTCGCGGTTTTTCAAAATGAATGTCAGCCAAAGTGCTGACCTTTTTGAATTATAAAATCGCAGTGACCTCGTGTCACTAAATAGGCGATTCACTCCTGTCAAATTACATATCATTTGCACGGTGAATGGAAACTTTCTCAATTCAAGAAAAGTCTTGAATTCTTGTTAACCAACTGAATGGCTAGTGCATGGTTTTTGTTTTGTTATTGGTCAAAAAATATATTAACAAAACTATTAGATGTGTGTTCATGAATTGTTGGAAACTGAGTGGTTTTTCATTTTAATTAATTTGTAGGTGGCATATCGACTCGGACGGAGATGTGCGAGACAATTATGATGTACTACCCTAGAGTGCAGCATTTTGATAGATGTGGAAGTACATACCCAATCCCTAAATTATTTAAAAGATTGGGAATTGAAGAATGGTACATCCACAAAGCTTAAATTGGTATTGGTATTATAGAAGCAAACAAGATTGATTCAATTACGTATTCTATGGGATTTTTGTATAGGGAGAGCGGAACTACGGATCCACAGATTTACAAACCCGACAGTTTGATCGGGAAAAAGTACACGGATGTGTTAAACGATTTGTGGAATTGGACGGAGCCGTTCCTGGAGACACTTCAAGCAGAGATGCGATACGAGCAACATGAAACGGACTGTTACTGGAGAAATAATGAATCCATAAGGAAAACGGAATTAATTAATTACCCCCAAAATTTTACAGAATACGTCGTTTCTTCGACTTGCGAGAAAGATGGAGATGACTCGGGTGTTGCTTCCACTCTTTTCATTGGGAAGTTTTCCATAGTTATTTTAGTTTGTGCCATAAACCTTTTTTACACATTATCGCATTAATTGAATTTTGCTAAGGCAAAATCCGTGATTGTGTAACTTATCATACAAAAAGGTCTACTATTGATTAAAAAAGAATCCGAGTGAGGTGAAATCCCAGTGTGAAAGTACAACTGAAAATATAAGTAAATTTGTTCGATTTGAAGCATAATAAAAAAAACTCCTTACGCGTCCTTTTTCTCTGCCTTTTAATTAACTGATTCAACTGTCAAATGTGAATATTTGCACTCGGAGCAGATTAAAAGTGCGAGTGCACTCGACGAAGACGTTTGAAAGAACGTCATTCCTTCCACATTCTCATTTAAAAAACTTGAACAACCTAAAAATAGCAAATACACTTCCATTGAATTACTAAATACAACGACATAATACATTCCCATCCATTTATTTTACATTCACAAGAGTTTCTCAACTCTTAACTTTGATTTTCCTCTTCCGTTGACTTTCTTTTGATTTTGACTAACAACAAAACCAGAAATGTGACACGGTATAATTTTAGTTTTTGAAGCTCCAGAACGTTCATACGTTCTTCCACAGTGATGCAACCAGGAAGCAAGCTTCCACAGTGGTTGCTCCAATCATCCGACCAATCATTGAGGCTCCAGCAGCTCCAGCACCCGTTGCCAGTATCATTTGAGATTCACCTTGCTTTGATTTCTGTATAGTAAAAATGTGTATGTGTATGAAAATTAATTTGGGGAGCATTGAGATTTGATATTTTTATACAAAAACGAACGCAGCTTTTATTTATTGCATATATAAAGACGGATTTTTATTTGTACATTTGTGGAAAATTCCGTTCAGACTTTGAACTCAAAATAGAAATCAGTAAAAGAAATATCAACCGTTTGGAAACTTAATGAAAATAATGAATTTTGTTGCACATTTTCCTTAAAGTTTCAAGTGACATTTTGTGGTGAGACTCGACCGATTTTCCCATGACAAAAACCACAGGGAAATGTTTTTAATCCAATGGAAAATGACTGTTGATTTAGAGTTGGCGGCCCATCCGCTCAAATCAGATTCAAAATCTGCTTTTGACTTTTGATTTTCTGAGGGAAAATCCGCGTTGTTGTTGTCATAATATTCATATTCTTGGGCTTTCTCGAGTAAATCTATGAATGGGCTTTTTTCAGCCTCACTTGCTCCAGTTCTCTTAGAGAAATCATTCAAGGGGATGGAAGAAGACACGATGGATTTGAGTTCCGGCCAGAGTCGATCCATTTCCGGTTTCAGTTCCATCAGATGACTTCGACTCATGTTCTTCACCGTGATTCGCCTCACGTTTGGGAAGAGACTTTGGATTTTGTCCAGCCAACCGGAAGTCAGATCAATTTCCCAGTCACCGATTTTCTCTTCATCCTTGTCGAAAACCCCAGAGAATTCCACACTCGAGACGCTTCTGATCTGGACATTTTCTTTGTGTTTCTCGTTTTCACTGCTGGAATTGGAATTCACAGAGAGGAATTTCCGCCAAGGAGCATCTTTCATGGCAAATTCAAAGACGACGGTTTTGAGCTCAGGGAAATACGACTGGA
>JAIUND010004161.1:0-12931 GCA_034699125.1 Gisinianus flammeolus | reverse complement strand
TCACAAGGAGCAAAATGGCATGACGCTAAAGTCAAACTATCAAAAACCCGTCCACACTTACCCCACGTAACCCTACTTATATTCATTTATGTGTACATGCTTCAATTGAAAACCCAAAAGAAAATTCAAAGTTCATGAGCATTAGTTTTTTTATTGAACTTTACAATTTGCTTCTTACAAAAATATGGATTGAAAACACAAGAAAATAAACTATGAACTAAAAGTAAATAGGAGAAAGTATAAAGCTTTTATTTTTTCAGTACAAAAATATGGACACTTTTGAAGTGATTAATATTAATTAAATTAAATTAAACCGTAAACATAAAATCTCATGGCGTTTTTTTCAAAGTAAGTTTCTTGACATTTTTCTAAGCATATCTAACAGGTATTTAAAATATTTAACATTATTTTAAGGTTCCAGATGGGAATGTACAATTGGAATCATTTTGTTTTGATTAATAGTATTTCTAATTATGAACGATGTGCAACACTTTTCACAGAAACATAATACAAAAGGTCTTTTGGTCGGCATCTGCTGTAAGAATTATCCCAGATGAGGAAGTCTGTATAGAAATTGAATGAAAGTATTATTATTTTGTATACTTAATTTCGGGCTATATCTCTTCTGTATTTTAGTATCTAAATCTCAAGGTTCAAAAACAAGTTTCCAGAAACCTCGCTTGGAACTTTGCCCAGAGTGAAAGGAGTCAAAACGAAACCTATTAAATAAATTAGGTCAATAACAAACTAACCAAACTCGATAATATCACAAAACCAACAAGGAAAATTTCGCCCATATACAAACATGAAAACTTTTCATACATGATCTTTGTTTTTGAACCTCGAGCTTGGGCAGTTTATTTACCCTACATATAAAATACTCAATCACAGTGCATACAGATTACATATAATAATGAAGTGATAAAATGATAAAATAAAGTTCAAATTCCTTTTTTGAAACTTACACTTGCCGACAGTGGAACAAACAATGGAACCTCGTTGAACGTTTAAATGTGAGTCCGCCCTTTTTACTATAACTAGTTGCTTCTCTTTATCATCACTGTTACTTTTGGATATGACCGAGAAACCAATATCAAAATCCACAGTTTTGAATGCCCAGCTGTAAAGTATATAGAAATTAGAAAGTGTTTACAAAATACATTTATAAATGTATACATTCAAGCCTTTATCCCTCCAAATAATCATCACTCCTCAGTTTCCCCCTTTTCACTTTTCACGCATACCTGAGAATTGTTTTTGGAGAGGCGATTTGCATTTCCACTTGGAATTTTTGACCAGCTTCGATATTGGCTGTGACTAAATCTTCTTCTGGGAAATCTTCATAAGTTTGTTGAAAATTTTCAAATCCATCCTTCAGATCGTACTGCATGATCAAACAGAAACAAATGTTGTTTAGATGTCAATTCACAAAATTTACTAACTAATGAATCCCCGTCGTATGCTAATTACATTTTTACAGGTTGTATTCGATCCACCATATTCACTTGGAAGGGAGTCGGCCGGGATTTTCTCACGAAGGTAATTCCGCCATTGTTCCGAATTAGAGCCAAACAGTTGGATTTTCGATTGTGTGTACTCTGAGAAAAATGGCTTCAGAATGGCATAGAAAACCGTAAAGACTTTGGGTGCTGTTTGAGGGAAAACACACACAAATGAACCAAATTTTTCATCAGTAAATCCTTAATACAATTTTACGAAATTTTCTTACCATTTATTCCATAGGCGCCTTTAAGGACCTGCAAAATAAAAATGAGAATCATCATGTTTTGTAAATTACAGAAACAAAATTACACATGTACACAATTATACGTGTCTCCTCTAATTATTATTATTATTGTTGTAACCTCAGGATGATGAGATTCCACACGACGAAGACAGTCAATAGACAGTTCAATAATCTCTTTTGAAGCAAATTGTCTGTATGTAAGTCCTTCAAGATCCGCAATCCCAATGAATTGAGTAACTTTTTTATTATTCCTACTCGTTTGTTTGACGATAGCCAGAGCAGTCTCCATGATTTGATCAATGTAACGGTGATATTCTCCTTTCAATTTCATTTCGACAATTTTTGGGATGTCCCAACGGCCGACCTAAGCAAGGTTGATATGAACTCTTGTGTCATATTACATGTCTGGACTTCTCAAACCTTATTTATTATATTTATTGAACACTATATGGGTGATTTATTGATTAAATGACTCACATTGGCAATGAGGATTGGACAATTTTCTTCATCAAAGCCTGTGACTTTGAAAGGGAATTCTCTCTGGATAAATTCTGGGGGCCTCCACGTAAAAATCCGTTCAATATCGTTCACTTTCCTCCAAATCAAATGCTGTGTATCAGAGATCATAAAATAGAAAAAACACAAGCACAACAAACATTAGCTTGACATCAAACTGGGTTTGACAAACCCAACTATACAACGGAAAACAGATGGAAATAAATAAAAACAAGCAAACATATGTTAATCTAATTCGACAAATTGTAAAATGATCTGTCTAAAATGTTTTTCCCTTTCCTATACTGTGCCAATATTTGGCAATTGATTCAGGCACAAACAAATTGCAAGCGTTTATTGACTCAAGAATTATGAATTTCATATCGAGATGCCATTGACACAATTTTTCCCATTCGAAATTCGAACTTGACTCCTTTAGAATGCATAATAAAATTGAAGTGTGTATACGTACGAGCATTCACAAAGCTGAGTAAATAAAATTCACTATATATATATATAGTATCTGCACGCCGTGTTAAATAAGGTGGGAGAAATACAAGAAAGAAAAGTCTACAGTGGGCAATGGAAATGGCCATAACCCAATACAACTTTTAATCCTTTTTACAAATAACTTGACAGCACATAAAGGTGTGCTCCAAAGGATTTCGTCATATATCCTGACATTCTATTCAAATTTTAACAAGAAAGAAATATGGAAGTGAATTGAATCTTTTCAGCAGCATCTTTGATCTTGAATTAGTAAAGTAAATACCATACTTAAATTTGTAACTCTAAACATAACTTTTGTTTTGGGTTTTTATTCAAACGAAAATTCAGCAGTGATGTGCATTTATGTATATTGAATAAAAAACAATTCTTCACAGAAAATGATAAATGAAAGGCAGTCAAGTTCATTGGTTGTAAATCCTTTTATCGTTCCATACTGACTCAGTATGTTATGTAGGAATTAATTGTTGCATTATGACGTTAATTATTAATTCAGTCATTGCAGTGGCATTGAGATAGTGAGTAATTGCTCTGATAGTGGTTAAGTTTCTCTCTCTCTCTCTCACTCATGTGGTCCGATCAACCCTTAGACAATCATCAATATATACATATATATGTAATCTGTAATACGAATTGGATTTTTATATAGGTGAAGGCAATTCTTTCGTCCATTCAAGATCAAACTCTAACTATATTTACTTTTAAAGGCTCAATGATTCATTACGACGTTTATGACTAACGACTTGTTGCTCGTGTTTTCTCATATTAAATAAAGCATTAAAATCAGTACAAACTACAAACTACCCAAAAACATGGGAATTGAAAAAATTTCATTCACCTTTCTCAGCATATCCGTGGCCTTTTCAATGTTTAATTCTCGAGCTATCGACATAATCACAGATACAAACGTTTAGCATAAATTAAATACTCATGGATTCTATGTGATATTCAAATGTTATCATTATTAGTTATGAATCTTTTGGATTTTTTTTTTCATACCACGAAGCCAACGCAACAGATACGCATCCAGTTGTTGGTAATCATCCAAATCTAAATCCTGAACTCTCCCACGAAACTATTGATATTCACAGATGAAAACATTTGTAAAAAATTAGAGAAAATAGTTAAATTTTAATGTCTCATATGTCAGTCAAGAATGTGCTCTGTATCTTTTTTTTTCATTTATTATTACGCAAAAATGAAATGGAATAGTTTCTTTCGACAATTGCAAAATAATGTCTCAGAAAAAAAACTTACAGTTTGAAGAGCAACAATCTCTTTTGCACTTGCTTCAGCCATTTTTTTCACTTTGTCTGTCGCTGTGTTTGGTGAGTTTGACTTTTGAGATGAGATAGTACACAGACACGGTTTTCTGCAGAAGTATACGATAGGTAAGACAAAATTGCGTGTCCTTTATCGCGATTTCCAATTATGCTTCAATGACGAGTAATTTTCTGTCCGTCGTAATCCACACTGTCATGAGTAATCAACATTCACTTTAAGAGAAGAAAAAAAAACAATAATAATCGTACATGTAATTTTCAGTCATAAAAAATATCCCACTGAGCAATTTAGAATTTAGAACAATCGAATAATATTCTCACAATTTGTGAGTATTTTACAATTTTACAATTTCCAATTCAGTGACACACAATTTTGAAATGTAACAACAAATGAGCTACTGGTCAATAAACTTTAGATGTACCGACATGTTGAGTGGTTAATTTTACAAAAATTAAAGCTGATAGAATTTTTAACGTCTATGAACATAAAACTAAAAAAAATTATGCAATCATTTAATCGCAAAAAATTTAAGAAAGGATGAGATTGAGAGAACAACTTACTCGAATCTTTCATTATATTCATATGTAAAAAATCCAAGGGACTTCCTTGATGTGAGCTGCGGATCACAAGATTGGAAGACAAGTGAGGAACGTACATAGAACACGTAAAAAATGCAATTCACTTCACAACGTACACACAGACAATTTACAGTCACCATGCAACCAACACTTCCACTTTTTTTAACGTACTTGTTGCAGAATGCAAACAACTTCCGTTGTGTCATAAAAACTAAATGGACAAAGATACACACAGTGTGGATGTGTAAGATTTTCACTGTACAATCTAGACACGACACACACAGAGTCAAAGCTAGATAAATTCAATATAAAATCCCTTTATTATTCTCGAGTGAATTCCAAATACAACACAAAATCATATAAACCATCCACGTTTGCTCTCTTTTTTTAATCAAAATATCAAGACTTGAAGATCTTTAGGGAATAACTGATCATTTGGAGCAACCCACAAAAATACATTAACTTTCCAGGTGACGAGTAAAATCCAGAGTCCAGAGTGCCTCAAAACAAACACTATCACAAAACGACAATTCAGCAAAATACGCACAGAACCCCAGGATTTTCTTCTGATTTTCAACTCTTTTCGCCAAAAAGAACTGGATGACACAAAGACACAATGATAAAGAGAATAACAGTTTCAATTTAAATTTTTACTATACACCTGAGTGAGGCTGCGTTATGACGTTAAAAAAGGATTACGCCCGTCCATCAACTCACACACACACAAGGGATAAACACAGTTGACTTTTTCACAGAACACAACTCCTCGACTGTCGAATGCAGTATGCAGCGGACAACATTAACAATAAGTGAGGCCACTTGAAGCATAAGACACTCACAATTGACTGTGTGTGTGTACTGTGTGACTATCTGTTTATGAAATTTAACAGTACATATACAGGTAGCATGAAAGGTTGAGGTTCGATTTGAGATTTGAGATTTGAGACGACGACCATTCCCCATTAGTATTCATTACATCGTCAATTTTAATACGTATACATATGGACAGGATTTTTGTGACCTCTGTAGCCTTTTACCTTTTTACATTCTGCATCTCTCTCTCTCTCTCCATGTGTTTGTGTTTAATATGTATGTGGTCTTTTCGTACACGCAGTATACGATGTACCTAAATCTGTATAGTAATTTGATGTGCAGTGGGAATACACATGGTGTACATTTGTTACAGCATCTCTCTCTCTCTCTCTTTACATACAAAAGTGAACAATCTAATCATGTACATAAACAAATTACTTTGTATAGCATAGTAAGAGTCTACAGGAGTTTACCTCGAAGAATTCAATTGAACATTGACAGTCTAACCATTATTTGATTCTCTCTCTCTATATATAATATATATATGACTGACAAAAAATGTGTAGTGTTGAGATGTGAATACTAAAGTTTAGTAACTAAACTGTGAATTGTACTCGCTTATGCAGTACTGTGGAAATGGAAATGGAATTGTAATGTATATAGTTGCGTATTTATACTCATGGGCGTACATATGGAAAAAAGGAAAGTGACAAGATTCTGACGAGATTCTCTCATTCAACAACCTGTCCACTATATCCACCCGTTTGTTCCTCCACGAATTGAATAATAGCGTGTACATCCAAATCTAATGGGGATATTTACTTTTTGTTTGTCTATATCTATATACACAAATACACACACATGGAAATTTAATTGTAGGATGTCTTTGCTATGTTTCGTCTCGACGATGACTATGACTATGAAAATTTTGCACGCTCATTGATTAGGCGATATACAAAGAAAAAATGTGTAGTTTTTTATGCGTGTAGTGTTGATTATGACAAGTACAAGGAGCGTTTTTTTATTATCTCACATTAAATGATCTCCTTTCCGGTCTGCACAATTGAGACTTGAGATATTCAAGAATCATCAAAAATTTCTATCTTGCAAAATTCTCCTTTAGATGAAACATGAAAGACGATAGGATTGGTGTCATGTGAATAAGAGGATGCAAGAAGAAACCATATAAAGGAATATGAATCATGTCAATCATGTACCTGGTAATGGAATTGTGTCTGTGTGCGCGAATAATGCACAAATTAATAATGCAAGCTGCATTTTCTGGGTAATTATTTTGCAATATTTCCAGCCGGTTTTTAATGCACATATAATAGAGAATATATATAATTAAAGGGAAGAAAGAGAATTGGTTGAGTTTTTTTGAGTTGTTTTTTAATCAAATGAGTACTAAAACCGTAATGTGTTTATGGCGAAATTACACGGGATTGCATAATATAAAATTAAAATAGAGGCAGAGTGTGGGATTGTTGAAGGACGAGAGATGTTCATATAAGCAGGTTGTGCTTAGTTCAATCATCATCTGTTTATTGTTTACTGTAATTATTATTATGATTCCTATAAATCATGCAAACAATCTAATTTGGTAGTTGTATGAATGTTAACCATTTTCTTATTAGGCCTTGTTTAGAGATATATTTTGGAACCTTCTTAAATTTAGTGAAATGAGGACGAAATCCATCATAATAACTTAAATGCAGAGACGAAATTGGGAGAGTAAATTGCTTTTATTTAACTGACTTGTATGCAAGTGAGTCATTGCAAAATTTAAATGCATTGAGAAAATGAATAAAAAAACGTATTACATATATTAAAATATGGCTAAAGCATTACAGCGACCATCAGGTCCTTTTTTCTGTCCATTAGCACATGGTAATGCATTCGTTTTCGAGAGAACTCGTTGATCCGTATGAATGACCGTGTCCGGGTCAGTGCTAGCCATAGTTGATGAGAGTGAATACTCTTGGATAGGTATCGGCATCGGGATTGGAACTGATTCTAGTGGGGAAATAATCGGAGATGACGTCACCATCGGGTATTGTTGTTGTTGAATGGGGATTATTTGGCCACCAGAACCCACGATAACAGCCTCAAGAATTGGTACAGGAGCGGATATGATTTTTTCAGGATTACTCGGCACTTGTCCATATCCAGGCCCAGCTTGTCCATATCCAGGCCCAGCTTGTCCATATCCAGGCCCAGCTTGTCCATTTCCAGGCCCAGCTTGTCCATATCCAGGCCCAGCTTGTCCATTTCCAGGCCCAGCTTGTCCATATCCAGGTCCAGCTTGTCCATTTCCAGGTTCAACTTGTCCATATCCCGGCCCAGCTTGTCCATATCCAGGCCCAGCTTGTCCATTTCCAGGTTCAACTTGTCCATATCCCGGCCCAGCTTGTCCATTTCCAGGCTCAACTTGTCCATATCCAGGCCCAGTTTGTCCATATCCGAGACTAAGGCCATCGTCCGGCTGATTGTTGTTATTTGGTAGTGGGTGTGGAAGTGACGAGCACATTTGACCTTTGACAATTCTAGGTGTGGATCCACATTTGGGCTCGGCAGATCCCGGACTGAAAAACATTTTCTCTCCTTTTGGACAAAACCCTTGTGTGCCCGCTGTATAGCAAGTCCCTTTGTGCAAAAACATCATTTTTGAAGGGTCTGAAGGATGATGAGTACACTCACGACGTTTGCACTTTCCATGAATGGGCATTCCCATTGGATTCCTTTTAGGATGAGGATGACTCACCAGCCACTCATTTTCCCCACATGGGCCCTTTTATAAAAATTAAATGTTCGATATATAAAATATTTCTAAAAACTTACTGTACAAAAACTAAACAAAAACAATAGTTTGTGGAATGGTCTACCTTTTCATAAAGTTGGAAACAACGATTTTCTTGTTCAGAGTACATAAATGGCCAGTATTCACACTTGATATGATTTATACAACCACAAACTCCAAATCTCTGATTTGAAGGATTTTCAATAATCATCATGTGTTCACCTTCACATGGTCCTCTCTGATTCAAAGGGTAACATTTCTCCATTTCTCTGTGATATCGATCACCCGCTTCACAAGATCTGCAAAAAATGCATTTAATCTCCATTGAATAAAAATATTTGATAATAAAATGTGGACAAATGCGATAAAAGTAGTGTACTATCCCGACTGTGGTTACGCACGGCATGTTCTGCTGATGTCTGTGTGCATGTTGAATATTTCGATTGTTCCCTGGAAATCCGATTGTTAAATTGACACAAATGGCGAGTAGGCAAATGCCGAATGTGCCAACAAGTTGAAGTTGCATCGCACGTCTTGAAAAACTCTGTACTGGTCCAGCGTCCAGCGTCAAATGCTTCAAAGTTTCCAATGTATCCGAACCATAAACCTCTTTATTCTACAACATAGACATCGACACGCAAATAAATTAATTCTTTGGATGAATTTTTTTCCTTCTCTTTATTTCTCTCTCTCTCTGTAATTGAATTTTGTATAGAAAACATTGCGTTTTAGATATTCTATTGTGAATAAAGAGCAGAAGATTGTATGACTATACTGCAGTAGTAGAAAAAAAATGACCTTAGTTTTACCTGAGGACGGTAGTCAATGGCCAATTGACACGAAAAAACTAGGGATAAAAATGATCAACTGATCGTGAAAGACTATAATAAAAGAATACTTACAAAAAAAAACAGACAGTGTGTGACTGTAGCTAATTCCGTGCGAGTGTTTTTGCTTCTTCTTCTTCTTCTTCTGCTCCTTCGTTTTTTCTTGTGTTATCTGCATTTCATTCGTTTCAATAAACATGAGAAGATTCATATCACATTCAATTTATTTATGTCATATATCGAAATATCTTAAGCTCTCAGGCACTCTCAGCTACTCGGTTCTTCTTTTGTGTACATGCGATCCCTGTCCTTGAATTCACACTTATGAAAAATCCTCAACTCGGCAAACTCAGCACCATAACAAATTCAATTATTTTTATATTGTTAGTCTGTGAAATTAAAGCCAATTTCCAACAATATGAAGAAAAAAGAAAAGGCATGGAGAATTTGCGGAAAAGTCTCTATCACTATACATGATACACACATGCATGAACAAAATATAGTAGGGAAATTCTGAAACTAAAATGTACTGCGCATTTTTTTGGACTGATTAATTGTCTTATATCCGTATATGAGGATAAAGAAGTTATAAAATGTCCATAAAAGCCTGGTAATTTTACATTTCTATTTTTAATTCAGAGTATCTATAGATATATATATATATATAATGTAATGCACAAATAAATACACGAAGAAGGAAAAAGAGAGAACATTTCAAGAGTTTAATTCCAATTTCCAAGCTACATGACATGATTTTACTAGAGTACTACAAATACATGAATGAGACAATTAAAATACAATATTCAAGTTCAGCAATCCAATTTTTTGTCTGAAAAGACTGGAAGTGAATTCAAAATCCACAGAGACCTGAGAAAACCGAATGTAAATTGTTAAAAGTAAGTGGAAGAATTTCATCACTGAAGAATTTAGAATGTGGTCACATCGTCATCATCGTCGCTCTCGGTGGAAGTCACTGATACCAAGTAAAAGAGAGTCTTCGGGCGAACCATCGAGTAAGTATTGTTAAAGGCCAGCGTGTCTGTTAATATAATTACATTCCGAATGTAACCAAGTTGCAAATCACAAGCTTTATACTGTCTTAAATATATGTATATAAAGAATATGATTGGTCATCCACTTTCAACTTACATCGTCCAGCTTTTGTACAAATGTGTGAGCCCTCCTGTTTGGTTACATGGGAGTCCACCCGTTCTTGACTGAAAATTTGTTCTTGTTCATGATACAAAGCGAATCCAATATCAAAATCATCTGTACGGAAGCTCCAGTTGAGTGTAGCATTTGGATGCTTGATATCAAGAGCAATATTCAAAGTGTCACCAGCATCCACTGTCACTACACACATATCTCCATCCCCTTGATCGTCTGCTATCACAGTCTTCCCTGTCATGCTCAGAAACTGTGAAACAATAATAATAATAATAGAAACACATTTACACAAAAACAGTTTGCAAAGTTTTTTTTCAAAGAAAAATATGTTTAATTTAATATAATTATACTTCTTTGCTGGCAGATCGAGTTCCTCCGTATTGTGGAAGCTAAACATTTTCAAGCCCATTCATTATATAGAATTCCTTCTTGTAAATTCATGTAGAAAATATTAAATTGATTGAATATTTAAAATATATACCAATTGATCGGCGGGGATGATTTTCAAGAGTCCTGCCTTCCATTTATTTGGCGATGGTCCGTACAATTGAACTTTTGCAAGGGTTCTCGGCGTGAGTAGAGGCTTCACCAATGCAAAAAGAAGTGCAAATATCCGAGGAGCTATATATACAGATATATAATTAATTAAATGAATAACATTGAATTTCTGCCATTTTTGTTGAACTCATCTTTTGTGTGGATTTGATTTAAATATGAGGATATACTTACCATTTATACTGTGAGGATGAGAACCCCAAAAGAAAAAACGACATGACACACAAACAACAAAACATTGAGTACATATACGAGGTGTATCCAAGTATTATGTCACTTGTAGAATAACTTTTGTTTGGAATGAGATAGAACAGAATGGTTATAGTATGTATTGGAGAGGCCCAAGGCCCACTTGTGTGCAAGGTCTCAGGTCACTCCCTTAAGGGACCTGGACAGGGCAACGAAATGTTTTGTTTTTGAAAACGCGAAATTTGGGAAAATCGTGTTGTCAAGTTGGATTTTTTTTTGTTTGAGCTCAATTTTGTAGTACATGCAGTTAAGTGAGGAAATGTTTCTTTACACTGCTGAGATGGTTGATTGAGCTGATGCCTACGATGGTTTTACATTTGCGATACATTACGAAATAACCGAACGGGAGAGAGATCCGTCCGCGCTACCGGGTTTTCATGTTTTTAACGTCTTTTTGCAACATTTTTCGACGATTTCTCAGGACTGTGAGGGAGCCTGGGCATGTGGTCATTACAGGTTGATGAGGTCGTGAGAACACATACTGACGGCATAAAAGACAGCCCTTATCTAATTGGAGTTGGAAGAAAATGACAGGTGTGGAAAATGACTGTGTGCGCTTCCAAATTCGTTTCCGCGTTGTCGTGGTTTTGCAGTTACACTTTTTACTGTAGTTGAGCCTGCTTTAGGAAGAATACCACACACATTGGGGATGAATTTCGGGGTCCTCAAGTACTATTACTTGTTGGCACATTCAAAAAATATCTAGGGAGAATGACGTAATGCAACAATATATCAAAGTCTTCAGCTGAAAATTTTGGCTGCGAGGGAAGAAATGTCCGCCGTTGCCCTGTCCAGGCCCCTTAAGGGAGTGACCTGAGACCTTGCACACAAGTGGGCCTCGGGCCTCTCCAATACATACTATAACCATTCTGTTCTACCTCATTCCAATCAAAAGTTATTCTACAAATGACATAATACTTGGATACACCTCGTACAATTAGGAAATCAAACTTGAGCTAATTGTTTGAAATGTTATGATTTTGGTTTTGGATATTGTGTAATTACGTGAATGAGCATTTCATGAGTTCAGGATAATTATTTTCCATCGCCTTTACCGACTCAAGGATTCCATCGACAGTCCCGCGCGTCGTGATTTGTCTCAAAGCAAATCCATCCATGTCCCATACAACAGTGACTTGTGTGACTGGATCATTAGCTGGTCTACTCTTATTCTTTTTCCTCATCACTTCAATAGCTCGTTCACATAGCTGTGTGAAGTATCTCAAGTAGATATCTTTCTGTCCTGAACCCACTGCTGCTCGCACGTCCCACCTTCCATACGGCACGAGGAACACAGGAGAGCCGTCTTTGACAAGAATTATATATTTTAGTTGTTATTCCAAGTCAAATTAATGATTTGAACGGAGAATTACATATTTTAATTTTACATTGACATTTTGACGGTCTCTTCTGATTTCAATGAAAATAAAACTGACAAAAATACGCTAGTAGCATACATTTTATGGAAATCAATGATAATGAAAATTTTATCAGTAAAATACAAATGGCACTCCACACACCTTTATCTTCTCCTCCCATTTCATACGCAAAATCAAGCTGGAATTGTCTTGGAGCTTCCCAACTCAGAATATTGTCCATATCATTTGCGGCTCTCCATTTCAAAGACTCTTCCAGCATCTCACGAGCCTTTGTTAAATCCAACTCTCGGGCACGGAGCCATCTAATCAAGTAGAAATCCTGAAATAAAATGGTTAGAGAAAATTTAATTACAATATCTATACTTTTCAATACACGTACAAAATGAAAAGTGTGCACAATCAAAATAGGCATACACTAGGAGACAAAATTATCCATACAGCGAGACTTTTTAACTTCGAACAGACATTTCGCTATGACCGAATAAGATTTTCTGTATACAACCTGCTTATGAAATATGGGAAATTTAATG
>JAIUND010004160.1:0-12939 GCA_034699125.1 Gisinianus flammeolus | reverse complement strand
CTACCAATAATTCTCACTAGCAAAAATCTGGTAGTGATTCACTAGCAATAATTACCACTACCAAAAGTAATAATTATGCAAAGAAATTAAATTGTTTTCACATTTGTCTTCGTGTATTTTGATATTTTGAAACTAACATCTAAAGGACTTAATGTTCTTATTTCTTCTTCTGAGATCATTTTAAAATGGCTCCAGAGTTAACGCCAGTGTCCGGTAATCGAATGAATTGTTTGGTTTGTTACAAATCAATCGACTTTTTGAACAAAAATCGTACAAAGAATAAGTTTGTGGTTCAAGTTTTGAAGAAAACATTCGAGACTTTATTCAAACATTTAGGAGTTTCATTGTGTCGTGAGGATATTCAAAAATGGAATTTCAATACAGATCCATTCCCGTTTTGTAGTGGTTGTAAAGATGACGTTGCTAAACTTTGTCAGCTTGTACAGGATCTCGAGAAAATTGACCGAAAAATAAAGAAACGAGTTGCAAATATTACATCGGCTGTTTTAGAGTCTTCACAAGGTCATTCAAATGAGAGTAAGACATCACTTGAAAAGAAATCTACCAAAGCAAAAAACATTGGAGAAAAAGTTTCTTATTTTCGTCGCAAAATTCAACAATGTAAGTAAAAATATATATATATACCCTACGACCTAAGAGAGCACGCTTTTTCACGTCTATTGAACTAAATATTATCGTTTAGAATTTGTTGTATGTAAAATATAGAATTTTTTAAGGATTTGGCTCTTTTCTTATAATTTATATTTTTTTACAGGTTACTCCCCCCATGTTGATATGACCAGCAGATCCAAAAATTGTCAGGAAATTGTAATATCTACTTCAATAGTAAATCAGCCGGGATTACAAGCAAACCAAGATGATTTTGGAGGTGGTGATGACTTTTTAGATGATTCTCACTCAAATTGGGAGCCTCCTCCAGCTGACTCATTGTCAAATCATGTAGTGGCTCAAGAAATTGAAATCAATACAAGCAATTTTGATCATTCAACTATAATTATTGAGGGCCAACAACCACAGCCACAACAAAATCACTTGGAAGTTACAACAACGGAAACGGAACTAAAGAGAAAAAGGCTTCAAATTGTTAAACGTAAAATGATCAAGTTAAGTGATGGGAAATTATGTTGGGAAGGATTAGAAATACTGCCTTTGGATGATGGTGGTGCTCAATGTGTAGCGTGTGGTTTGATTTTTACAAAGAAACGAAAAAATAAATATCTAACTGAGCATTTAAGAGTAGTGCACTTAAAAGGTACAATTACAAAATATACAGAAAATAATGCATGTGAATTATAGTATATTTATCTTGTCAATCCTATAATAATAAAATAATAATTAATGACTAAAGGTATTCTATTGTTTTTTTAATTTCATTTGCAGAAAGTGGAGACTTCCCATGTTACGTCTGCGGGAAGACATTTAATACAAGGCCTCATCTCAAACAACATGAAAGAACTCATTTGGATCGGACAATAGCATGCCCGGTGTGTGAGAAAACATTCAAGACAAATGTGGAATGTAATCGTCATTTTAAACGACATGGAGTTGGGGCAGACGACAGTGAGTTTCTCGTTGCAGCTAATCAGCTATACAAATGTGAATTATGTTCGGATACCTTCAACTCAAAGTCAAACCTACAAAATCATATGAAGACTCATGCCCTGGACAAACCTTACAGCTGTACTTTTTGTCAAAAGGACTTCTCACTTTTTTCTTCCTTGGAAAATCATTATGAAAAATGTCATAAATCTGTATCCTTTCATTCGTGTAATGTTTGTAGCAAAAGATTTGCAGAACTGGAAGAACTCAAACAGCATTCTCATGTCCACGAAGTTCATCAAGAATCCGAGACAGCCGCCCAATCCGTTAGTTATAATATTGAATTAATCCCAGATGAGTGGGCATAATGACATCTTCAACCCTCTAAAAAAATACATTATATTACCACTGTTTTTGTACTTTTCATTATGTAAGAAAGGAAATGATCAAAAAGTTGACATACAACTAGTATCATAATTTTGTACCATAGCCAATACCTTAATTAAACAGAATACTAAATAACATTTTGTCTTCTAAATACTTGTGGCTCACTAATTGTAGTTATAACATTGTTTTGCAGTTCTACCAGCACAAAGTTGACAACAACAATAATTACATTCGATAGCTTAAGAAAAAATACTGATTGCATTGTATCAATTTTATTAATATGACGGTCATTCATAATCAGGATACAAATTTAGACATGGCGTTTCATTACGTTGATTCGAACAAACAAAAATAATGTGAATGCATATGGACATGAATAGAGCTTCTTGTTACTGCACTCATATAATAATAATATTCATAATACAGTCGGAATAGAACGAGGAATGATGGGAAATATATAGTTGAATGATTATAAATGAAGAAGGAGAGGAATTGTTTTCTGTGTTTAATTGTGAGGGGACTGCAGGACGCAATCCCCCGCTACCAAAAATAACGCACTCGAGTTAATCACATTTGGATTAATCGCAGGAGTCAACCCGATCGTAGTGCAATGAAAGGGCCTCATCCTGGAACCACGGCCTTGTGGATCACCGTATGCTCCGTGCCAGGTAAGTGCCTAAGCACTATTCACCCGCATCAACTATGCCCAACCATCACAACCCTCTCAAACGGCTCCCACACTTATCTCCTCTCTCCATCCCAAATTACACTCCATCCACAATTAAAGTGCACACTACGTGACAGGTCAACCCCTTCTCTCTCCATCCCTATGTACAGTTTATCTAAATACTCACTTCGGAACGGTTCTATACAGTCAATTCCCCCCGACCAATGCTAGCATTACCGGGAGAAAATCCATAGGATAGTGAGAGCAATGCACATTCTGCATTCAAGCCAAACTCTCTCTCTTCACACACCACTTTCACACAGAGGCTTGGACTTTTCCCATCTCTTTTCCTTTCCTTATTCTCTGAAAAAATAAGTTTAGCAGTGAACGACTAAATTTTTTGTGTTTCAAAATGAGTTTTTATTATGTGTTGTTTCTATTTTAAATTTTTTATGATTTCACATATGTTCAATTTTCATAAAGTATATTGTTTTTTTCCTTTATTTCTTTTTGTATACATCAGTAGTTGAATAGATACATTTAGTATATTTTCATTTTCCATTCGGAACGTTTCCATGAATCATACCATAGACACAATCATTGTGTGTGTATAGTACTGCTAGTACTACAAGCTGAATTAACAATAAGTACAAATGCTATTAACTGTAGCACTATTAAATGTAAATCTTAAAATGTATATAAGTACTTTCGAAAATATGTATGTATTTTTATCAAACAAACGGGTGTGATAATAATATGTAATAACTGGTGATTGTTAACTGCAAAATAGATATGTACGTTTGTGATGAGCAGGAGAATGTGAATTTATATAAATTATCATAAAAACGAATACAATTTACAAGCTTCTATATATTTACAAACTTCATTCATTACATACACGCATGTTATTCTTTAACGCTCTTTCTTATTCTAAAACTAAATCTATTATAGCAAATCCAAATTTGACAGAGTTCCAGTAAATTTTCATTAGTTGAATTATTGTCATTGTACGTATAATTAATCTTAATTAGTATAATAATATATTACGTATGTATTTAAATACAGTATTAGAATTTCGTTGCTATTTCTTTGTATAAAATAATATGTAATAGTATTGATTCTTTATTGATTATATATATATGTCCATCTTCCTTTGTCTTCCATCAACAACAATATGGATAAATATACATATTTATGTAATTCTTCGTAAATATTTGTAACGCAGGCTCTAATACGACGTGGAAAATGAAAAGCCAATTTATTAGATTAAGGCAATGACAAACCCCAATTATTATTACACATACGCGGATCAATCATTATAATAATATTTATGTAGACATTTGCCTAAATGTACACTATAAAACGAAACTGGAATATAAAATATAACACTGACATAACTGAACATCTTGATTGTATAATACATTAACATTGGATATGGATATATAACTACTCATAAAATATATCTGTAAAAATCAAAAAAAGAAATCATATATTATCCAAAACAAAAACCCGTCCTTTTGTGGTTCTTCATGCGAAATACGAAATCTCTCTCATGACGGCTTAATTTGTTTGTCTTCACAAAAAAATATATATATTAATAAGAAAAAATAATAATAAATGAATGAAATTCGTTCAAAGTAAATCAAAAAAGCCTCAACAATATATAAGTAGCTTCAGTATTGTTTTAGTATAAACCGGAGGGAAGGTCACAAATTCGATGATGATTTGCGCTATCCGGACTTGAGGTCATGAGCATTGGTGGGAGTGAAAACATTTTGAGATTTTCCTTTTCTTTCTGACACTCGTTGTGAATATTATTATTGTTATTACTGGTAGTGTTGTTTCCAGATGGGATCGGGATTTGATGTTGTTGCTGTGGATGTAAATGAATTGGTTTCTCTGATGATGAAGATTTCTTGGTATATCGCGTGAACAAATTGACTGCTCCAGTAATCCCATTTGAGCTCACTTGTTGTTGCTGTAGTTGTGATGGTGGTGGATGATTATTATAACTGGCTGATGGATGTGTGACATGAGCACCATTTGCTTTTGAATTCTTAGAGAATCGATTTTGTCTGTAGTCAGCAATTAAATGCATGTCCCCACCAACGACAACGTTCCCATTCCCTGGGCTAAGAATCCCGTTGGATTTGGATGCCATTTTTTTCTGAGTTTTCCCTTTACTATTTTTTGGACTTGGAGTGAGACTCCTTTGTTGTTGTTGTTGTTGTTGCTGTTGGAATTGAGGATGTGGATATCGCCATCTCAAAGTAAAATTCTCATCATGATGAGAATCATCCAGATTCTCCATGGATTTCCAACTGAGAACAGAATTACTTGATCTCAAATTGTAATTTTGTGTTGTATTGGGTTGTAAATTATTTGGTCGAGCTGAATATTTCCCACCACCATTCGTCATATTCTCACCATGTCCATGACGATCCATTTCAATGGATGCCAAACTCGCATGTAAGGACTCTGAACGTCTCAGTCCGGAATTATTATTATTATTGTTGTGATTATTACTATTAGTACTCATATTTTTCTTGGACATTTCCAAATCAGGAGAGAATCTCTTAGCAAAATTGTAGTGGCTACTATTACTATTACTACTGGATTTCTCATAGACTTCGGCATAGCTATTTGAATTGTAATTCCGACTGGAATTGTCTGGGCTTGATGAATACAGTTTGGAACTTTTGAAATTGGCAAATTTACTTGCCATATGATTTTGTTTATGGAAATTGGGGAGCGTGTAGTCTGGTTTGGGTTCACTCGCCAACATGGCAACATTACCCATATTTGGATTGGATGATGTCGTATGTAAATTGATACTTTTCCCTAATTGGTTTGGATATTTGGGATTATGTTTTTGAAATATTTTGGGATTTGGTGGTCCATTATTTGCTGTCTTTTCCAATTGCTCTACAACTCGACGAACATTTGCATTTGCATTCGAGTTGTTCCCTTTACCTTTCCCTCCTCCTCCATGTGTGGGGGAATTATGAGAATTCATGTCATGATTTTGTATTGGTGGCCGAGAGGAGGATTTTTCCTCTGGACTTAATTCCAAAATATCCGAGTCATCATCATCACTGGCTGAGGAGCCAGGCCATGGTCGAGGCATACTGTGATTTGGTAAATTTGAGGATGGTCCATTTCCACTTGGGGATCTTTTTGGTGGGGATTTGACCAAATGTATTGGTACAATTTCTTTTTCTTTCTTCCCTGGACTTTTCCTCATCATCCCTTCACCATTCCCTCCATTCATTTCCGAATTCACAATATTATTCAAATCCTCAAGTATCTGATGGATTTGCTCAGCTTCCTCTTCAGAGTCCACCGGCGTCGTCACCAACTCTTCACTTCTTTTGGGGCGAGTTGAACGTTTTGATTGTTGAGAGGATTTCTCCATCTTTTGTGGAACGTCCATTCTCTATTATATTACAAAAAAATAGTATATGAGAGCATTATATTTTTGTTTCTTCTTAATTTCTCCATCTATAGTTCATAGAATTATAATATGATTTACGATAATAGACATTTTACATAATCTTTATATAACTTACTTTGAGTTTGTCCTTTAAAGTTGCTAATTCTTGTTGAAGTGTGGCCACACTATTTCGTAATTGACAATTTTGTCTTGTCATTGTGTCCACGTCGATAGTGGCTCGATCCCACTCGTCCAGTTCTGATTGTACTTCGCGTGACTCTCGAGCCCCGCCCAACTCTGCCCCCTTGAATTACACAAAAAAAATTTACAAAGTAATTAGTATAGATAATTCAAACTTGTATATAGACAGACAGACGGCGACGGAGAAAAAAAAACTTAATTCTCAGTAACCACACCCGCACTTTTCTTTTTACTCTCACTATCTATACACATGTATCACATTCACATATGGTTATTATTTATTTATTTTATACATATATATCATAAATAAAAGAAGCGAAAATGAAAAAGAGGTTGCTCACTTTTCGAATTGCTTGTGGATTGAATCCAGCTTCTTCGAGTTCACATTGAATATGAACTTTGTGCTTGGGGCTGGAAGCTGAAGAGACCCAAGAAGTAAGGAAATGAATTCCTTTGGCTTGGAAAGTACCAGGTGGTGCACTGGAAAGTGCCCCTACAAGTAACTTACATCGAATCGGTTCTCCCATCCTCAATCTCAATGTGGAAATTGCTTCGGACACTTTGTAGTGACCATCCGCACCTCCCTCCGTACATACACACGCCAAAACCTGAAGAATTCCAATGAAATAAATAATATATGTACATATACATTTTAGAAACTGAATCTCATATTTTTTTGTATTGTAAGTAGTACAGTTTTGTTATTATTGTTATGGATATAGTTTTTATTCTATACTAATTGTACCTCAAGGGACATGATTCTAGTTGCAGTGACTGTACTGATAGTACCGGCAGCCAAAGAATAAAGCCCACCTGGATATGCGGCCAATTTGGACACGGCTTCAATATTCCTAAGCACACAAACAACAATCATCATAAATACTCATTATAAAAATCATAATTCAGATTCAGAACAAATCATTCAAGTACAAAATGAGTACATTTGACTCTCAGCATCATCATATCAGCATTGGATATTCAACTCAACTCCTGACCAGTACATTGTTAATTTGCTATGGTACTCAAAACTCAAATGATCAAAGCATCAAAAATTTCACATTGTGACTATCCTGTCGTCTCTCTCTCTCTCTCGTTCTCTCTTTATTGTCCTTTTACCTTCTTTCATTTTTTGTGTAAGCTACATTTAATGAAAGATTGTCCACAGTGAGAATAGTAGTATACACGTGCAGAAATAATGACGAACAATAATGTCAATTCACGATTTCATTCAGTGAATGAAAAAGTCTATTATATTCTCAAAATTCTAATACCACACTTGAGCTTTTGTACCACGCATTTACTTGCTATGCTTGTATCTGTATGTACAGATATCATGACAAAAGGACAAGAATCTATATAAATAATTATTATAATATATTATATTACAGCACATAAAATTGTTGGACAGTTGAATGAGCACTGACGAACGAGTCATTGCCAACTGAAAAGTAAATGACAATAATATTGTAAGGGCATAGACATATAGACTGTCAGCTTGTCATTCCAATTCTCTTGTACTTTTTGAGTGCAACTGTCGCACAGTCCTCAAGTTGAATTTGCCTTCAATTTTCACATTTTTATACATATAAAAGTCTTTTTACCTTTTACAAGATTCTCAGTTCGTATTCTCTCAATC
Source organism: Gisinianus flammeolus (assembly GCA_034699125.1). NCBI lineage: Eukaryota > Metazoa > Arthropoda > Collembola > Symphypleona > Katiannidae > Gisinianus > Gisinianus flammeolus. The sequence goes on along the minus strand of JAIUND010004160.1, from coordinate 5,055 downwards.
TACCAGATATTTTATGAACATGAAGGTTTCCCTACAAACAATCGTCCACATGGACAATTGGGACAAAATGAGACAATCACATGGTTCATAATTCCCATTTGATTGTGAATTGTCTCCCCTACAAAGTCGAACGCTGATGCTGATGCTCACCATTCCATTGCTCACAAACGGAAATCGTAAAATGTCCCAATAGTCCATGCATACAGATACGTATGTGCCAGTACTATATATTCCTTCAAATATAATATGCACATCGACATTGGCATCAAAAATCACTAAGCTCTCATGAGGGTTGCCGCTTTGTCAGCTTGTTTGTGACAATTATACGATGAAAATGAAAAGCATTTAGCGTGAAGTTTCCACTCTCGAATCAAAACCTAACTTTCAATTGACATTTGAATGAATACAAATTTCCTGTCTCATAATAACCCAACAACTACCGATTCAACACGATTCTAAATATCAGTACGTATCTAGTATCTACGTATACTATACACAGTGTATTACACACATAAATTATTTGAATTTGAATATTTTGAAAAATTGACATTCCCTTCAATATACAGATATGTGACAATGTTCAAACATTTTTTTAGTATCGACTCAAACATATACAACAATGTTTCAAAGGAATTACATAAATGAAATATCCTCAGTAGAGGTGTATTTATTGAGATGGAGATGTGATAGGGAAAAGTCTATTATGCGTGTACAATAAGTTAACACTGTGTAAATATATACACTTTACAGGTTGAGTACTTTCGACCTCGCTCTTAATCTTAACAATGAAAGGTATAGATAGAAGGAGCTTTTATTATGGGCAAGCAGCACTGTAAACTATAAATTGTTATTATTATGCCAAATGCCAAATAGGTGATAATCACTACAATTTTAAATTAGACCCACAAAGACACACAAACAAATGTGTGCACACACTGACTGTCCTATCTGCATCCTTAAAAAAATCATGATATTATCTCTGTATCATTTGCAATATTCCCATTTGCAATTAGTATAAGTACACAGAAAATTACAAAATTCTTTCAATTGAATGTAAAAAATGTAATAATACATCCAAAAAACATAATCATGATATTTATTATTTCTATTTCTATTGAAATTTGGGGCTACTCTGATTCAACACAAGATATTTTGTACTATATATACATACAAAAGTGCCTGGTTACACACAAATTCCATTTGACTGTGGCCTTAATTGCTACATGGTTTTGCAAATCCTCATTCTAAATTTTAACCGTATCCACAGTCCAGGTTACAGATTTATATCCGTCTCGTTCATTTTTTTTACTCTTCCAAAAAAAAAGAGAATATGACGCCTTCATTTACATGTGCAATTTTTACTGAGCTTCATCTGTGTTTTTATTATTAATGTCTAGAAGGAAAATGACGGAAACTTAATGCAAGCACAAAATCATATTTAATTTTTTACGGGCATTTAGAGTTTTATCATGACATCATTTTTTGATCTAACGATAAAGTACGTATATAACTATATACTGTGTATTTTTATTGTTAACGAGAGTCATAAGAATAAGAATTTTAGGGAAAGGAACGCATGAAAAAGTAATAATAATCATGATAATAATAATAAAATATGTAACTAACACAGTTGCTCATCTGATTGTGACTAAATGAAATAATAATGAAAGGACATTTTTTTTGTGATGCTCTTCATTCCTTTGTCATCTTTCTATATATATCTGTCTATGAACTATGCACAATAAATACGAATCTCGAGGCGTGAAGAAATATACTACACATTGCAAATTAACTACACACCATAGGACAGAGCAATGAAAAGACAGACAATTGGTCATTTTTTTTATCAGCACGTCTCTACATTCAATGTAATATTTATAAGTAAGTATATATATCTGTACATACAGAAAACAAATTCTTTTGAATCTAACTCTGCCTCTATTCACCATTTAAAAACAAAATCCTTCAGTGTTCACAATTCTTCATAAAAATGGCAAATTGCAAATAAAAATGAAAATGCGAATCGTATATATCCTTCATACAGATAATAATGGGAGAGAATCTCATAGCGAGAGATGAGAGTTTATACAATGGGAGTTTTTCACTCAAAAATACAAGTGTAAATAAAGCCTCAAGAAAATCCTGAAGAAAAGAGGATTTTTCTTGTAAAAAAAAAAAGTGTACGGAAAATGACAAAAGTTCATACAGATATAAATACAAATACAAATATGCTAGAAAAATGGAACAATATAAAAATGACTGCTTAAACTCAACCAAGCTTGAAATGGCGAGCCTAAAGAAATAAAGGAAAACGCAAGGAAAGAATTATTGTTGAGACTCTCAAAGACGATGGAATTGAGAAAAATTGATAAAGTCCCTTTGGAATCTCGAGCTTTGAATGTCAATAAGGAAAAAAAATCTTTTGAGTTTGGAGATGTACAAAAGAAGAAAATGGAAATAAAAAAGGAAATGCGTATAGTTCCTTTGATACTTTGACTGAAGTTTGAATATCACGTGGTTACAAGGAAGTAGGACAGAAAAACATACCATATTTATATATATTGTTTATGTGTTTTTGTGGACAATTTTTGTATTCTCTTACCTGAGACAAAGTTTGAGGCACTGAAGACATTTTTGTTCATCTAAAATTAGTTTCCGTTGTTCTCGGAGTCCAGTACATTCATCGAGAGTGGCCTGAATAGATTTGAGGGCTTCCAAAACAAAGGAGATGCCTTCACAGTGACCAGAAACGAATTCCTGTACAAAGGTGGGATAGGCGTGTCGGAGGTCCGCTTCCAATTTGAAAAGTAATTCACTACCATTGAGGAATTTTCGCATGCTCATTTCCGGTGGTCCACTCCCGCCAATCCCACCACTTCCACTCGAGTCTGGTGAACTAGACCCAGAAAACCCGCCCAACCCCCCACCCGAATGATCAATGAGGACGGATGGTGAGGAAGAAAAGAGTTGTTTGAGGGCAGCTGTGTAATCTTCCGCATTATACAACGGCGGGCGTAACGTCGGCATTGCTGCTTTATTATTATTTGTATTCACACTGCTACTCAGCTGCTTAGCCTACAATTCCATTTAGAGAAACGAGAAACAGACACATATATATTTATTAACCAAAACAAAAAAATAATTAAGCACATAGACACACACAGAGAGAACAATCAACACTTAATAAATCTTGAATCTCCACACACACGTTACATAAACAATCGAATTTTGTCATTCTCACACCAGTCACAATCTTGCACTTACACTCAAAGTCCAATTCGACAAGTTGAATTTGAATATAAATTTGGATTTACAAAACAAATCTTTCACCAACAATTGACTTTTGCTGATATATGTATTAAATAAACTAAACCTCTCATTGTAAAAAATTTACCTTGTACATTTTTGATGGGATGGGAATTTCTGTACGGGAAATCCCCTTTTCAATATATGTATAAAAGAAAAAAGTGGAATATCCTGAACGCACTTAATATAAGGTATATACAATCACAGACGTTTTTTTTATTTTTTCTTGTTATTTTGTATGCAGATCCAGAGAGTATCGTAAATTTGTAGAAAGAAGACTCAAAAGAGTCCACCCACACACAAACACAAACACACACAAGTAATAAAAACAAGAAAATAAACTTTTGTTTATAATTTGAACCCGCTTGGGATCATTAGAAATGTTTTAGAATGTCAACTTTTATATACACCTTTACAGTCCTTCTCGAGTTCTTATACAACTGATGAGAATCTCATTTTCAGAGAGTTTTTACTATGAGGAATTAAAGTTTAAATGAAATGTAAATTTTACATGAAGTGACGAGAGGAAACTTGATGCAATCACACAGATATATACAAAAAACATGTACTTACATACACGTACGACATTCGATTAGAAGGTGTAGTATATAGATAAGTAAAGTAAAGTAGGCTAAGAATATAAAGAAATTGACGCGGTGGCTCATAAATATTATAGAAATTATATGCAGATAGAATATCGACGATATTAAAAGTCTCTCATCTCATTACAAATGCTCCAGTCATGCCTTGGCAATTCCCTTCCTTCATTCCGCATACAAAATTCCAAATTCCCTATATATTTTTTTCATATAGTGCGTAAAGAATATGTGGAGACACTGATTGTGAGAAACATGTAAAAGCGTACTTATATATATATGAAATCTAACTTTACACACGTAGTTAAATATCCAAGAAAACACACAAAATGTTACATAATTTGTCAGGATGCCAATGTCATCCCAAGTACGAACTTGCTTAAATTGTTGATCAAGAAATCCAAAGGGACATGATCTCGCTTACAATTAAATAATTATATATTCATATACTTACACAATTTCAAATATTCACTTCTTTGGAAGAAGTTCTTCCGAACTAAAGAAAAGATCGCATTACACACACTTTGTACAGTGAATCATTCATTGAACTTTTAATTCCTCATTAGCAATTTTGCGTATTTCGCAACTGAATAATTTAAGGAGTCGTCAATTGTTTGGACTCTTTGTTTAGAATGAGTGAATTATTTATTGACACGCTACATGAGCATGTACATTTAAACCGAAATGAAATGACAAATCTCTGGAAAACGATTCAATGGATTTCTAATTGAGTGTTGACTAATGTTTTAATTTTGTTATTAAGATTCTTGCTCATACTCATATTATGATGACGTCTTTCTAAAATGACACAAACAATATAAAATATATATTATGAAGACGCCACATATTTTACCATTCAAATCCAAACCAGCTAAGCTTTCTTAAAAGAGTCATTTTGTTTACTTATACGATATATTGTACTTGAGAGGATCTTGGACATGGCAAAATATCAAATGCATCATGTCATTTACATATTTACATATGATGTCTCTCTCTCTCTCGTATCCTTTCGTGTGGTGTGTGAAAAGGGAAATAAATGCAAACAAAATGGTAAGCAAGTGAACTTACTAAATAGTATATATGTAGAACTGGATAGAAGAACGGGTCAGATACTACTATCTAGTTTAAAAGATATTTGAGTTTTCCTTTTTGG
>JAIUND010004159.1:0-12941 GCA_034699125.1 Gisinianus flammeolus | reverse complement strand
ATTTGAAATCATTGAGAAACTAATTTACGCGCCAAACAGCCGAGAATATTCAAGGCGCTATAACTCTAAAACTAGGTGTGCTCATCTGGCTACTTTTCTTACGGTCTCACCCATATTGTATAGTAAAAGGAGAGAGAGAGAGGTGTACATGCTGTAAAAGCCGCAATGCTCCACTCTAATGGATTTGTCTTGTTCTTTTTTTTCTGAATGAAGACTGAAAGAATATGCGATTATTAGTAATAGTCAGTGACATGCTTTGAGCACCTCTACACAGAATATACGGATACAAAATGGTTTTAAAGTTTCAACCATACACAATGTTCTGCTATAAAGAGTCGAGAGTTTAGCGCGTGGGCACTTGAGCATCGTAATCCAATTTAAATTCAAATATCTCTATATACTACTTCGAAAGTCACTGATCTTCTTTTTGTACGGTACGAGTGTGTACGAGTACGAGGATAATTCTCAAACATGAAATGGAGAAATTGAATTGTATGACAATCCTGAATTGACCTTTAAAATGTAATTTTCCAATCAAAGTATGCAGGTTAATTGAAACCATTGGAGTGGAATTGAAAATTTGAATTTGATAAGATAAGTCGGGACAACAATGAAACACCTTTGCATTTTTCATTGGTTAAGGGAATTAAATAATTAAAATGTTGGGATTGAATAAGATTTCTGAGTGTGTGTAACAAATTAAAAGTCCCCCAATGAAAATGCAAATTACAAATTGAAAATTGTCCCTACAAAAAATGACTAGCTGTAGGCTGTGGGCTAATGATAAGGGGGAAAATAAAGATAAGGAACCGACTTTACAACAACGCGATGGATTTCCTCATTTCAAATGCATTTATAGATAAATATACTGTTGTTACATGCATCTCCATATCGTACCAAAAAAACACAATAATAATAATTGTACGAGATATGACCTCACTATTATCTTCCCTGTTGTGTATACTATAAAACAGGTTCCTTTTTTAATTGAAAATATAATACGAGGAATAAGGAGTTCTTTGAGAGATTGCGACTGAAACGACTTGGCCGGGAAACTGTGCATTTTTAAGTGTGTCTTTTAGACTATTTGTTAGATGACGAAAAAGATCTAAATGCGAGTTTTTATACACGAATCTAGTTTAACTTGTACAAATTGTACTTGTATATGCGAGTACTCGCTTCGAATATTTATGTATTTCAAAGTGTGTAATAAAATAGGATTTTACAACTTTGCACTAAAACACACTTTTATTCATTTAAGTACATTTACATTTGTAGATTGTGCTAGTCAAGCTTTTAGTTTTAGACTTTTTTTTTGTTGTATTCATTTATAATTTTGAGGTACACTTAAACCGGGTACATTTTTTATGAAGAAAATTGTTTTAGGACACGGGGAAAATGGAAAGAGAATATTCTGGAGGAAAGTCAAATTGGAAATATTGAGCTTTTACTCAAGTGTCACAACACGTCACTGATTGTGATGCTAAAATAAACGGATATTCAGACGACTGTTAAATTTGTATCCAATTTTAACTACTATACAACCATATAAATAGAATAATATTTAATTAGAAAAAACCAAGGCTGTCAATATCATCCATCTTATTTATCACCCAACGCTTTCACAATGAAAAGATTATATCCATATGGAATTCAAGATTGTAGTAAAGCACATTTGTTTCTGTCTTCCAAATGTGACTGGCTCAAGATAAGTTTTTTGAGAGGGTGGTTCTGATCAGGACATGTCTATTAATAGTGAGGAACTACATTAAGCATGTTTATTTGCATATAATATGCATATTAAATACGCTCCTAAAATTCTAAATAATTGCATCAGTACTTTACATTTTGTCATTTTACCTTGTACATAATATATCGTACATACGATATGTATGCATGAAATGTGTGTGAAAGAATTCTGTCGTTGAATTTATTCAAATAATTAAAAGTGTGAATTGTCATGATTTACAAGACTTTATCTTCAGTACGACGTTATGGTTTCCCTATGTACTTTATTAGCGTCTTTAATTTCTATGCCTTTGTGATAATTAAAAATATTTTCTTTGAACAACGGACGGTTTTCTTATAAGCTACAGGTGAAAGGTCATTGTCATTGATGTGAATCATGGAACGTGTGTAATAAACAAGCGATGATATTTAATAGAATCGTGGTGATTGCTGCGTAATATCTGTATACTTGAAGTCCTTACCTGTAAATCGTAAAGTCACCAACATTTTTTTGAGAGTTTTCCCCAAACTCGATGTAATAATAATGTATGTATACATACGAGACCGTGCCGAAGGAGATCAGTACATATATAGTTGATTGGAGAGTGCAAAATCGATTTCAAGGGAATGCATTTGGAGATTTTAAATTTTTTGGGAAGGGAAAAATATTAGACAAGCTTAAAATTAATCCGGGTGAGATTATATAGGTTTTGATTAATGCGATGAGTGTGAAGGCGTAGGATCCCGACCAAAGAAAAATTAACAAAGATGACACACGAGAGAAAAATGGGATGCGAAAAGGTTTTTTCCTGAAGGATGCTGTACAGAAAAACTCTCACGTGTCTAATGGAGTGAAGCCATATAATAAATGAAATGTTTTCATTTTTGAGCTGCTTTATTATTATTATTCTCTTTTATTTTATTTTACGTGTACATACTTCAAAGTATTGATTCGGGCACGCAATTCCCAATTACATTTAACTAATTCAGTGAGAGGTTAGCGAGAAAGAGAGAGAGGAAAAACTTGACATTTTTCCTAATCACATCATTTGTCAACAGTGTTACATAATGCATAAATAATTGCTATTGGAGTTTGGACTGCGTGGAGGCTCAATAATTTAAGAAATCGTTATTCATGGAAATACACACACACACACAAGAATTATCAGGGTAGGTTTATGTACTCTCTATAGACTCTAGACTCTAAAGATTAATGTCCATGCCATTTATTTATTCAACCTTTTCCCATTTTATCTTTTGTCGAATATATATATATAGGAACAAGTCTCAAAGTCTCAATGGATTTCATCCACCAAAACACATATTGTACAACAACAACTCTTTTTCTATATTCTTTACACATTAGTTCTTTATACAATGTATTCTTATTGGCAAATTATTTGTATAGGTAAAAAAAACGCAAATAAAATAAGACAATGTAGAGATGTGAAATGGGAAATTTAGATTGGGATACAGAAATGACTTGAAAAGTCTCTCAAGTTAAATCTAAAATTATCCAGTGATTACTGAATATGTGTGTATGGGAAAAGCTAATAAACTGCACACACGAGAGTACACATTTAACTTGTTCATTCACACATGCACACAATGTTTTTCTTGTTCCTTTTTTTTATTATAGTGCTAACTCGCAGAACAAATGTGAAAACTTAAAGATTGCGTAACTCAATGGAACACGTGTTGAGGGATCACAATTAGCATCATTCATTTCCCTTCTTCATCTTCTTCTTTTCTGTTGAATGAATGTACACCTATAAATATGCATAGAAATGCGTACTCGTACCAACTTTTTTTGTAGAAGTTTTCCCTTTTACTAATGTACCACAGGATCACAGCACTATACGACGGCGATCACTCGTACATTATTACAGATACAGATCAGATATATCCGTATATGCTATTTTAGGATGGATAATTATGTGTCAAGTGTCTCGTCCCGTGAGCGTGTGTGTGTGTGTATTTTTCTGTTCTGTATACGACGGAGAGATTCGACGGTCAAGTTGGTTTGTATTGCCTGTGCCAATGAATTGAGATGTCATGCGCTCGTGTGTTTAGACTTTAGAGCGAGAGAGATGCAAAAGTTGTGTACTGTATTGTATTGTATTTGTTTGGTATGCGGTGGGAGCTCTTCTTGGTAGTTTGTTGGTAGTTGGTAGTAGACTACTACAGATAGTATAGTATACAAAGTGATCTACACTCGACACTGGAGGCTCGATCAAGGCAAAAAAGGAATAGAGAAATAGAAAGAAGAGGGAAGGAGCTGTGTGACTCTCTGACTGATCGTGAGGCTATCAGTGTAGAATTGTAGATACTCGAGCTCACATATGAAGACACATGTTTCGAGATGGAGATAGATGCAGAGAGAGTCAACTTGGAACAACAACTCAACTCGTAGACTCATAGTCCAACTCATATACTTGTTCTCGTCCGAGTCGTCAGTCGTCCGTCGTCAGTTGCCAGTAGCCAGCAGCCAGCAACCAGCCAGTCAGTGGTAAAAAGTGTAGGGAAAAATGAGCACAAGGAGATTCAAGACCTAGAAAAACGATAGAAAAGAAGACACACGGTGTGTGGAAGTGTGTGTATATTTGTGTACGTGTGTGCTGCTGCGACTGAGTGAGTGTCTTTTGTCTCCTCATCTCATTTTGTATATTTTCCATTTTCCAAGAACAAGACCAATACGAATAGGAATATATAGGAATAGGAATAGGAATACATACTCTGACGGACATAAAACAAAAGGTCAGGACCCAAAGGTAGTTTTAATTGTGTACAAACAAAAACTACAGATACATAAATATACCAAAAAACTACATAAACTACAGAGGTCGGGATATAGTGTGATATTTTTTATATGGATGCATCGATAAAAAAAGACACAGAAGAAGACGAATAAGGAAAACAAAATAAAGCCAGACGACATTCAAAGTCTGAGTTTTTGTTTTTTGTCTGTGTGAGTTTGTGGCTCCAGTTAAGCAAAAGTCAAGTCAACGTGAAAGAAGGAGAGCAAAAAGTTTACGGGGAAAAAACAAAGACAGAGAGAGAGGGAGAAAAAAAAAGAAACTTCGAGACTCTCATGAACAGCAGCCTTTGGATTCCCAGCACTTGGATCTTCACTCCAACTTCATCTTTTTACCTGTAACCTGCACAATTCACAATTGAGAATTGAGAGGAAGAGAGAGAGAGAAAGAGAGAGAGAGAAAAGGGAAATAAAAAGAAAGACAGAAAGAGAGACAGCAACAGAGTGAGAGACAGATAAAAAAAAGTCCCTTCTCCACAATATGTTTATCTCTACAATTTTTTTCTTCATTCGATGAAGGAAAAAAATATTGTTATCCTAATCACATCACATCGCTTTTTTTTGTTGTACTTGCTATACATTGTGCATTCTGCATATCCGAGTGGGCCGTCGTGAACTATATCTCATGCCACTCTCTCGTCGTTCTCTACATTGCTCAAGCCTACCCAGCCGGTTGCTCGTTCGTTCTCCTCCTTGTTCCATAGTCGCAAGTCCCAACAAGTTTCCAGTTTGAACTTTTTTCTTCCTCATCTCCTCTTCTCTCTTTTTCTACTTACCTGCGTGAGAAAAAAGAAAAGGAGAAAAGTTGTTCTCGCATCCTTGTGTTCTTCCTCTTGTTCTTACTTATACTTCCCCCCCCCTTTCCACCCTTGTTGTTCTTTCCTGACTTTCCTACGACTAAAAACACACATATAACACATAGCACATAACACATCAGTCAGTCAGTATACTTCGTTCCTTCTTCATATCCCACTTTGAATTTGCCAAAGATTGTGCACAAAAAGAAAACACAAAGTACAGGAGAATTTGAGTTTGAGATCCGGACATGAGAATCCAGAGATGCCTCACAGTCCACGTCAAGCAAGTCGAATGTGTGTGAAAGTATAGAGTGTGCGTCGGACGACTAAACTTTTGTATTTGTGCATCTATAAACGAGCAGATTGAACTTGAGAGAGTCATATCATAAGGAATTCTTCAAAGTCAGCACATGCAGAACGTTCCTCCACATCGTTCTTCATCTTGTGATGATGAATAAGTAAATGTTTAACTAGCAATAAGTCCATCGTCTCGTTCTTCATACTTTATTTCCACATCGTCCACATTGCCAAAGAAAATATTATTCAAAATGAGAAGCTCATTTACTTTTCCCCTTGTCTAAAACTTACTAATGTTTTACCTTCAAAACTTCACAAGATAAGTAACAAGAAAATCGGCTCATATTCTATTGCCATTATTGTTATTACTACAACAAACACTCTTGTCACGTCACATCACAACACAACAACAAAACGCAACACTGCACTCCACTAACGACAAGTCTGTCTTCTATTCTGATAATTCAAATTGTTTTAGTACAGTTGACGCTTGACGCGTGTACGGACAAAGTTACAAAGAAGAAAAAAAAATGGAAATTGACAGATGATGGGTACACATTTTTATTTGAACTGTCACGTCCTCAATCGTCAATGGTGATTACTCCCCCTCCCCCCCCAAACAAACTGAACTCGAATCCCATGTGTGAAAGTCCATGACATTCTCCTTGTACATTTTTTCTTCCTCCCGAAAAAAAACTTTCCCTCAACACAATCAAGAAACAATTTGAGTCTCATCGAGAGAACTTTTGTGAATGTGTATAATATAGGAAAAGAGTAGACGAAACAAGCAAAAGTTTTGAGGAATAATCATGAATGCCATTACGCAGTTTTCTCTACTCTAAGTGATTTTATCCCTTCGAAGGAAAGTAATGGGAATTAATGACATATTAACAGCCTTCACAAAAACCATAACCAATAACCACACAGCAGAACACAAGACAACCTGTATACGTGTAATACTAACATTATAGATCAAACCACTTGAGCTCCCTATTTCTGTGTGCGTGCATGCGTGCGTGTGTTGGTGATATTGACGTAAGATTTGAGTACGTAAATATTCAAACGTGAAACAAGGAACAAGAAAAACCTTACCAAATACACATAGAATTGTTTTTGTTAGAGAGAAAAGCAGATTGTCTCCATCATCATCATCAAGAAGTGAGGGCGATTTTTTTTAAGCTTGGACTTTTATGGTATACATTGGAACTTTGCTTGTAGGGAATCGACATGCTCGTTGAATTTTGATTGTCATATTGTCATATGTTTCCACTGATCGTGAGACACACTGGAAATGAGAGACATGGAATATTGAATATTGTCAATTGTCAATTGTCAATTGTAAGTGAAGAAGACAAAACTGATAGCCTTCCATGTGAGCCGTTTAAATTGAATTCCCAGTTGAAGTTTTTTGGACAGGCCGAACACGAAACGGGTGAAGGAGAAAAGACGACAACCTGAACTTGAATCCTGTCAGTTCTTATCACTCTCTCACTCACTCCATACCGACCGACCGGCGTTTCCATTTTCATCTCTCTCCGTCGTCGTCGTCCTCTCGGCAGAGTACCTTCCACTCCCCCCCATATGTACGTACAAACAAACGAACGAACGCAACGAGTGTACCACAGCAAGAAATCAACGTTCAAATAGATGAACACACACAAACACAATCAGCCTTTAAAGTCAAAACCCAACAATCTCGCCTCTGTACTACAAATTACCCATATATGTAAATGAAAATGATGAAAACTATATACATCACGTCTCCATTCTCCTCTTTAGATATTTGTTGTACAGTGGAAGCGTTGATACAAACTAGCTATACAATTTCCAGGTGCTCAATCCTCAATCCGTTTGTTATTAAAAGTTGATTTGGCTGACATTTTTACTATAAATTAAAAAAAAAAAAATCCCCACATGATTTTCATGCCCATTTGAATATACATATTACATATTAGATATTTTTTCTTTTCTTTGCTCAGCAAAGATTGAATGAAATCCATTCATGTGGATGAAAAAAACTTGTTAGTTTGGTGATTGTGTGAAGAAAAAAGTTAGGATAGAGAAATAAAGAATAATCTGTGGATTTTAGAGGAAGACGACGAAGGGCATCAAAGTAGCTATATATGACTGTGATTGTGACGAGAGTAAATATAAATATAAATATATATATGTCGTGTCTACTAAATAGATACTGAATAGAAACAGATTGAGTCATCATCATCGTGTGTAATATAAAAAGTGGAAGAGAGTGCGCGTGGAGTTGACCCCCAGAGAAAAGACATTAACTCTGGTTACAACAACTCATTCAGATTACAATTCCCTGGTCTATCATCATCAAGTGCCGCTGGGAGAGTGCAGGATTTTATGTAAATTCCATAAGTTGCATCAGTTTCATCGACCGCCTATCAAACAGACAGTCGGAGTCCCCAAGGAAATATACCAATTAAGAGATATCTTCATCTACACTAAATACACACCCCAATATACACATACATGAACAATTTTCACCCCAACCGAAGGGTGAGAAGGCAAACTTAAATTCCCCCATTTCAACGTCAACTTCCTCAAACAAACAAACAAAAAAAAAACTAAAGACTCAGCACCCTCGACAAATTATATACAACTCATTTAAATAATCAACTCTCGCTCTCCTCTCTTTCCCTCTTTCCCTCTCTGTATCTCCCCAAAATTTAATTAATTTCAACTCTCCACGCTCGTGTGTGCTCCTCATCATCAAGTACAATTTCAAATCATTCCACAGAATTTAAATATCAAGAGGAAATTTTTGTATCTTTGTTTTGATGTGTGCGTGTGTGTTTGTGTGAAGCACATGAGAAAGTGAGTTTTTAGTGTGAGGAAAATGAGATGAGATGGATATTTGTGATTGTTTAGCTGTTGGAGTTTGATTAGCTGAGGGAGGAAAAAGGCTGGGGAAAGTGATGAAATCATCATCATACGAGCAGCTCCTATCAAATCCAGCCTTAAGGCGGAGATGACAATGATAATGATGATGTGGACACGATATGATTTGACATTGTGGAGTGTGTTGTACGTAATACTTTTGACGTTGCCTGTGTCGCCTGTGAGCCCCGAAGAAGAAAGTGTTCAAGAAGCTTTCCTCGACTCGATTGGGAGTAACAGTGATAGTGGCCGTGAATCCGATGGAATCTCTCCAACTCGCATCATCGACCAACAACACCAACATTCACAACAACAACAACAACAGCACGACAGTAGTGGAAATAGCAATATAAACACAAATTCAAATCCAAGTCAAGAAGAGAAAGAGAATTCAAATGGTGGTAGCAGTGACAGTGGAAGTAGTCACCAGCATCGTGATGAAGAGAAACTGTTGATGGTAGAAACCCTGCAAGGCCGGATTAAAGGTCGAATTTTTCCAATTAGAAACAATGAGTTTGTTGGTGGATTCCTCGGAATTCCTTATGCGGAGCCCCCAGTGGACGACTTGAGGTTTTCTGTAAGAACATTCATGCATATTCACAAATTCTCTATACATTTACTTTACCCTCTTCGCTCCTTTTTCTATTAGTCTTACAAATATCCCCCAAGTCCACACACACACACATACACAAACACACATGTACTCTAAATTGTAACAGTAGTTGTGAGTCATTTTCTTTTCCTCTCTCCACTCTTTCTTTCTTTCTCTCTCTCTCTCTTCCTTCACCACACCACATTTCTCCAGTTCTCCAGCTTTCCATTCCTCCACAGCTTCACAAGGAAATAAATATGCATATACTGAGAGTCGATTCTCTTCACAGCTGATGCTGCAGTTTCCCTTGTATTCCTCCTCATTCCTCGTTTCTCGTTTCTCGTCTTACACAGTCACCGTGTTCTCTGTTATCAAATGATTGAGTGTGGTGTGTTCTCTCTTCTCTCACAGTGAGTCTACCTCCATTTCATATAATTATACCTTAAGTCTTCATCTGCTCATCGATTCTTCTCACTTCTCTCACTTCCCACTGTACTGTACCTATGTCCCTATGTGTATACAATAACTTTCCCACCTCTTTCTTAACCTGATACATCACAGATACAAGATACATACAAGAGATACACAAGGAGCCTCTGTCTGAGTACAGTCATAATAATACACACTGGCGAAGCGAAAGCAGAACGAATTCATTTTCTCCCTTGACTATATTTTCTTGAAAAGTAATAAATATCCTAGTTGTTCCAACTTGTTCCACGGTTGATCACATAAATTGTCCATTCTTGTCAGAGCCGGAACGACGGGAAGAGTTTTTAACTGAATTTCTTTTCCATAGGTGTCTTACATCCTTCTCAAAAATAGTAATATACCAAGATACCAACCAACTCGGTCGGTCGGTCGGTTGGAGACCACAAAAAGAAGAGAAGGAACAAAAAAAAGCAGTTCATGTAGAATTGTAGATGGTTTTGCGTGTGAATAGAAGTTCTCTCTCTCTCTTTTTTTTTTTGCTGAATAGACAATTGTACAAATTTCATTTCCACTCTTCAATTTTCTCTGTATATGTTAATTCACCGCATTTACGAATATTCTTCACTGTGGGTTCCCAAAGTATCTGTATATTATGGATAAATATAAATATAAATATACACCATTTCGGTAGTTGATAGTGCCGGTTTTCATTCGCGTTCCTCACACTATGGCAAAATACATTCCAGGCCCCACAAACAGACACACATTTCCAGGAGATTGGGCAAAGAGATAGAAACAGAGAGAGAGAGAGAGAGAGAGAGATGGAATTCATTGAGGAAATTTCCGAGCGGGAGTAATCGACACAATGCTCAATGTTCCCAAAATGTATACCATTTTCTCTCCAATACCTGAGCTCTCACTTCCACATAGCTACATATATATGTGCAACTGTTTATTTCCTAATGTATTTATGTGAAAATACTCTGAATGCATGGAATAGCTTTGTCTGGTGGTGTGGGGAGAGCGAAAGAGAGCCATAGAAAAAGAAGAAGAAGACCTCGGTAAAGTTGGAGTAAAGTATCGGTGATAAAAAAAAATACGGACCAAGTCTCGGCAGATGCGTTTTCTTCATGTATCTTCCATGAAGGAAACAAAGCCTGTAGATCTGGATCTGAGTGAGAGAGAGAGAGAGAGAGGGAGAACCTGACGCAACTAAAAGTATTACACAGACCTCACATATGCATGCAGACACAGAAAACACAAAACACACACATAGCCGAAAATGGGAATTGAGCAGGAATGTACGTATCTGTATGTACATGGCGTCTCGTTGTAGTTTGTGTTTTTAACTGTGCAACAGGGGATAGAGAGAGAGAGAGAGAGAGAGAGAGAGAGAAAGAGAGAGAGTAACTACAGGGAATCATAATGTATTCTGTTTATAAATGAAATATGTTGACCTCGTTCAATTTATCTATCCTTTTACTCTTAGCACACATTCAGAACATTTTTTTTTATTATTCCGAGCACTTTTTTTTCGCTAGTTGGAAAAGAGAATCTTCTGCCATTTAAGGTATAACATTTTAAATGTAAAACCGCTATTGGCGTCGACAGTAAAAAAGAGAAAGAAAAAAAAGGGAAAGAGACTTTTTTTTTTGTTCAAATTTACATTCATACCATTTCCATCTTCATCCATGAGAGAAAGGGAGTCATTCGAAATTCAATTTAGGGAATCTTCTTATCGTTTTGTGGACAGGAAGACGGTAAAGGGAATTCATTAAAGAATTCTCATTCCCAAATTTTAAAGCTGAATCTTATTTCACAAAAAAAAAGTCTTAACTTTATTTAGCTGTGTATATTTTTCTCGGTATATTTTCTACTCTTTTCAATTTCATTTCACAGTTTAATGTTTTTGTACAGTCAAAATAGGAGGAGAAGTCAGCTTAGAGGAGTTTGCAAGAAAT
Source organism: Gisinianus flammeolus (assembly GCA_034699125.1). Classification (NCBI taxonomy): domain Eukaryota; kingdom Metazoa; phylum Arthropoda; class Collembola; order Symphypleona; family Katiannidae; genus Gisinianus; species Gisinianus flammeolus. The sequence goes on along the minus strand of JAIUND010004159.1, from coordinate 1,421 downwards.
AGTTAAAGTACTTTACACTTTCATGGGCAAGAGAAAATCCACTCAGAAACAGTCAAATATTTGATAGATTAAAGTATGCGTGTTTGCATTTGCATTTGTGGTTGAGGCTAATGGTAAAGAATAAACAAAAACAGCTTGATAATTTTTCCCTGCCACTTGCCAAAGGACTCGAATGCATTCTGTGTGCAATAAATAAATAATTTTGTGTCTGTGGCCATTAAAAGCTTTTCCTCGCCAGAGCGACAGCGACAGATACAAAGTATACAAACACACACAGAGACGAATACAGGACACAGGTAGAGAGAGCGAGAGAGAGACGAATACAGACTGAAGCTGAGAGAGATTGAGATTGAGATTGAGAGCTTACAGTTGAAAGCTGAAAGGGTGAAAGGTGTGACTACTTATTTCTCCCGTTCTTTTTATGGTATTGAGATTGGTCATCTCACGTCTATCACAACAAAATGAACAAAAGTCACCATGACACACTGAATTCAATACTTAGCACCAATTTTACCAGTGTAAAAAGTTTGTACTAAAAACTTCAAAATCCCTAACGCATTCGGTCTAATCACAGAAACATTTGCACTCGCTTTTTGATCCTTGATCCAAACTCCACAAACATCTCTTGCATAATAAATCATCATTCCGTTTTTACAATTAAATATTTATTCTCTCTCTACTTTTCTTTTGCTTTCACTCAAGTCTCAATGCTTTTGTAGTTGATTCCCATTTCCATCATTTACATTTACATTTAGAGATGTGGAAGTAAGACACTTTTGGAAAAGGAAGTCAAAATAAGAGTACAAATGATGTCTTCTAGTGTACTCTGATTTCTTATATCATCTGTATTTTTGCACATTTGCACACTTCCAATTTCATTCTCCAAGAAACATATGGAAAATGCAGGGATTGAATATGAATATCCGTACATTTCCAGTGAATATCAAGTTTTCTCTCTCTTCTCTTTCGCTCTCCTGTCAGACATATGGTGAAAACGAATGAATATACAGATAATTCAAATTTGTGTGTAAATCATGGAATGATTTCCAAGTGCAAATGGCATCATATTGTCCATGCCATAAACAATATAATATACAGCTCAGTACATACAACTCATCTTAATTTCATCCTTGATTGAATGGATAAATGTATAGGTAGATGACTAACGTCAATGGTTCCACATTTTCCAAATTTCATTTTATGAAAACTGACGGCTCGTAAATAATATTTTTGGCTGGTTGCCCAATTCTTTTATCATTATGGTGTGGCCATCACAATCTCATCTCAACCACCGCATTATCTCTCTCTCTTTTTTTATCCCATTAGAATCCACATGATCGATACTTATCTATGTGGGGCATGAATTCGTGCCAGTAATAATTATTTTGAACACAGAAATAGTAGGAGGAAAATAATTTTAT